>LZPO01108035.1:193991-207379 GCA_001675575.1 Neotoma lepida | reverse complement strand
CAGCCCTCAAAAAAATCCTCAAATAAGCATTTAATGGAGCACATTTGATGATGCTTAAACCTTATTGCAGATACCACCCAATGCCAGCACACAAGACTCCTAAAGACATACCGAGGAAAGTCCCTGGGCTATGACAAATGACCCTGCATCTTTAACAATACTATGCAGTGAAAAGTAATGTGTCTTAGACAAGAAAGCCTTCCCTAGGCAAGCATCTGCATGATGTCACTGTCTGCTGGGAGAAAATAATATAAAAACCAATAAAGTGCCAGCAAGGCAGCTCAGTAGCTAAAAGCACTTGCTCTACTAGCCTGACCACTAAGTTCAAGCCCCAAAGCCTACAGTAGGAAAGAATCAACTCCTGCACATTGTCCTTTGACCCTCACATGTACAATGACATCATGTGTCTGTGATACAATACAAGATGAAGTTTAGAAAATGAGGCAAAATAGGCACAAGTTAAAGTACCTACCATGCATTTCTCATAAAGCTATGGAATTTTGTTCTGCTCCCTCTGAAGAATTTAAATTTCCCCCTTCAACAGATCACTTAACATCAGATGGCAACATAGGAGTATGGAAGTCCTGGGGCACATTCAGTTCACAGGCCCTGCAGCAATGCCTGGGGCTCAGGCTCAGTGGGCTGCACATGTGCCATAGATGGATGTCAGCAGGGGAGATGAGCAGCTGCTACAGAAGAACAAGCAGGAGGTTGTGAAGATGCACTACAGCACAACTCTGAGTAATGTGGCATCTGGGGAACACTGAGAAACAGAAGCACACAAACCAGCTTGGCATGGCGCTATTGGAAATGAAATGGTTCATTTAAGTGACGTCAGTGGGTGCCCAGAAGAGGAGAGGAAGGCAGAGCTGCAGGGCAACAATCAGTGTCGGGCTTTGTTGCTTTGTTTTATTGCATGAAGGTTCTTGCTGGTAATGTTGGTGTTTGGCAATACATCTCAGAAGTCCAACAGCCCACTGAAGGCTACAGCCCAGGGAGTAGCCCGGCAAACAGGGAAGCCCGGTGAAGGGAGAACAGTGTTTAAGGAGAGCTGCTGAGCTGGACTCTTCTTCCTTAGGGCGTTTCCAAGGTGAATTCTGTCCTTGCTAAGTTCAGCCTCAAATCCATCTGTGTCCAGGTCTANNAGCCATTAGAAATATTCCTAGGTTTCTGACATCTCAGATAAAGAAACTGCCCTGCAAAATGGCTCCCAGGATCAGCAGCAGACACCAAGCAAGACGGCTGGGCATGAAGACTTGGATCTGTCATAACGCCCTGGATCCAGCCAGGGACTAGAAGTTCCTAACAGTCTAGCTGTCACGGGGGCTCCTTCTCACTAGCCCACCTGCCCTTCCAGAATCCTTTCCCAAGTTCAAGGCCCATGTTATGAGTCAAACGTGTAGGAGAGCTGTCACTGACTTGTTTAATGTCATAGGCTCTGACTTGGAGGTACCTCCCCTGGGGACAAATGGAGGCCACTACCAACCATCTGCAGGCTTCTATTTTTCTGGGCATTGCTGTTAAGCTAAATAAGCACTGCATTTACTGTTGCTCAGGGAAACAAAATATCTGTAAACACAGAAAGCATGTGTGCCTTTTCTTTATAGAACTTGGGTTTTTAACGAGGATGGGTTCCCTTTATTTTTTGCTATTATGCATGTTTACCGAAGAACAAAAACATATTTTTAAGGCAACAATAAAAATTTCTGCATGCTTAATAATAATCTTGACTGGTATAATTCAACAAGGTTGTCATTGCTGCAGTTATCTGGATAATTGCTCTCTGCAGAAGCAACCAAACTGGCGAAGACCTTCATATTCGCTACTGTCATGAGTGTGTGCTGCACTGCGGTTAGGACATCCCCACTTCCCACAGCAGAAAGAGAAATGATGCCAGTGCTAAAAACAAGGTAATTAGAAAACAAACACTCGAGATTAGCCAGCCCTGATTACTCATGAATGTAAAATGCACTACATTACCTTACATACTGTCTGTGAGAGTGCTACTGACTTACCACTCAGGATGACTTTTGCCTGCTTTCCCTCCAGTTAGCACACTAATTAGAACACCTCCAAGTTTCTGGGAGATTACTGTCTTACCTTCTGATATACACTGCTACCCATGGTTACCCCAATGAGAGGTTGAAAAGTCACTCTGGAGGATGAGATGTCCAATTCATCTGCCCCTCTTCCTAAACTCATTGTAGTTAGTAATGCCCCCACATTCCCTTATTCAAGAAGTCTGAAACTAATTTATGAGCAAGGGCTGTTTTTGCTTGATCCAAGTATTGCCAGTCTTTCTTTCCAGAAATAATTGACCTCTGAGTAGATGCAGAATAATACAACACTATGATTTAATACACACAGTCACAGAGCCTAGCCATCACACTTCCAAACCACAGTAAGGGTCAGTAGTGCTCTGCTCGGCCACCCACACCAACACAAATGACCATCCAGACANAGAACTCAGGCCCAACTCTTCCTCAGGGCTGTGAGAACAATGACCTCAGTTATTCTAACTCAAGCAGGCACACACATTAAATGTTCTCTCCCCAAGTTCAGTAGTTTCTCTCTAGACAGAGACAGAACTGGGCCAGTAAGGAATTACCCTCTACGAATGAGCAAGAAGACTGGGCTAGGTGGGCCACAGGTAGTACTGGACAGCACAAAGGGCTGAGCTGCAGGTCTTGCTCTGGGTTTTGAGTGGGGGATTCCTCTGGGACACAGGGCACTTGGGTTGACTGATGTGTACCATGTGCCGGCAATGTTCCTATACTTGCAGGNTCATTGCAAAATGGGCCAGTTTTCTATCTAGAAATACCAGTGCTCTGGGGGCTAATGCCAGAGGATTGTGAATTCAAGGCCAGTATGGGCAATGCTATAAGTTCCAGGCCAGCCTGGGCTAGTGAGATAGTCTCCCCAAACACAAAACCAAACCAAAAGAGAAGGTCAAATGGATTGAGTAGTTGTTTGTATTTAAAATTATGCTTCATCAATACCTNGTTGATAACCACGTGCAATGAAAATTTAGTTTTCTACAAGGGAATCTCGCTGGGGAAACAAAGTACTCTTAAGGGTGGGCTATATGCTCAGCAGTAGATGGCCAATGGAAAATGAACTCAACAGCATCTTTGGAGGTTCCTTGTCACACAACGTCATGTTAGGGCTTTTCCTTTTTTAAAAATTTTATCTTACTACTTTTCACTTTTATTTTATTTCTTCTTTTTTATTATATTTCTTCTTTTTATTATATTTATTTTATTTTATTATATTTTTTTCTTTAGGCCCTTGTATACATTATGGCTTCCAATTTAGTGTTTTCACGGGACTCCTGAGTGTCAAATGAGTGGGTTTCTGTTTCTTGTGCCTTCTCTTGGGCTCTTTTCCTTCTGTTTGTTTTGTCCAATTCCAATTAGTTAGTTTTTGGTTTATTATTATCCTTTAGAAGCCTGTGTGTTTTCTAATGAGGGACAGAAAGGGGTGAATTGGGATGGGAGTGGAGGTGTGGAGGAACTGGGAGGGTAGAGGAATGGAAACCATAATCAGAATATATGAGGGGAAAAACTCTTCTCAATAAAAGTGAAAAAATGAAGTTCATGAGCTGGACATGCTGACATATGCCTATAATCCTATCACTGCAGAGGAGGAGGCANGAAGATCNNGAGTTCAAGACCAACCTGGCTATATGANACCCTATCCAAAACTAAACTAACTCCACAAGTTTTCCCCTTACCCAGAACAGCAAACTGCTTAGATTGCAGGGAACCTGAAGTGATGCTGACACACACACACACACACACACACACACACACACACACCCCGCTTGAAGCATCACAAGGCTCCTTGACTAGACANCTTCGCAGCACATGCTTCTGACCTACTGGAATTACAGAGCACGAGGCGGCTACTCCAGTCCCACAGGCTGTTAGGGAGTTCTCTTCTCTGTGCTGACACTACCACAGGCTATGAGGTACAAAGCTGTGCCTGGCACAACTTCAGCGGAGAACTGACTGGAGCAACAAGAGTATTTCTACCCTCCCAATCCTGGGAGAGTCCACTGTTGCATATGAGGGCATGGAGCGGGGAGTGTGCCATAGCAAAGCACAGAGTCAAGGGTAGAGAGCAGCGAAGCTCCTCTGCCTCCCACCTTCCCTCAATTGTTTAACAATGCAACATCCTCAGAAACATCCTATCGATGGCTACCAGGCCACCATCNGCACAGTAAAACTAGATTCCTACTAAGGGAATGCTAAAAAGAAAAGTGACAACCAACCAACCAACCAAACAAACAAACAAAAAACATATTTAACAATGGTTAACCTTTTCNGATAACCATGTAAAGCCAATAACATCATAAAATATTAAGTGTCNCACAAGACAAACCAACGTGACTTTTATACCTAGATACAATTGTGCTCATTTCAGGTCACTATACAATTCCAATTTATACTCCTATTCATTTAAAAATGTATGCAAGGCCACTCAACTTAGNGTCCCTGGTCCCATCCTCACTAAAAGCCATCTCCCATTTATCATTTATGTCTTTTGGCTTAGTAAGTTGGGAAGATGTTCCCCCATCCCTAATATTCTTTCATCATACTTTCTACCATCCCAAAGTATATAATAATATTGAGAATGAACCCCCNAGCTCTCCCCTCCCTTCTGTTTCATTGGCTTGTCTTTTCTGGTTGAGTGTTCAGTGAATAAGCATTGCTGACCTGATATTTTGGCAAATGGTAACTGTATTCTGTGTGAGATGCTGGCTTCCACCTTCATCGCTAAAATGTTAATGCTACAACAGCAACGTCAGCAACTGTCCACTGAATGTTTCCTGTGAGTCTGGCAGTGCTAAGCATTGTGCCACTTTTATTACTTAATACTCAAGGCAAGCTCAGTTACACATTATCTTTATTGCACAGTTGACAACACAGAGTCAGAAAAGTAAATAACTTGCTTAAGGTCACACAGCTAGGAAGTGACGGGCTGACCCAAGCCTGTCTGCCTGATGCCCAAGCCCTAACTAACTCCCTGTCAGCTCCCAGGAAAATAAAGAGACCTTAAAACAAAACAACAAAACCAAACCAAAAACACATACTTTCAAAAAATTAAAGATAGAAGAAGAAAGATTTTAAGAGAGTTTAACTTCTCAATCAGTATTTATTGTCTCTGTGTGACTTATGATTTCTCTGCACTGGGCACGAAACAGCAACGAAACTGAAGAGGAAAGGGAAGTTGGACATGTAAACTATGCAAAAAGACAAGGGCAAAGCAAGGTCCTTCAAAAATACAGGGCTATAAATGAGGCCTGACAGAATGAACANGAGCCATCCCTGAGGCCATCTAAAAAGTTATTGCTTGAGCCAGGCTTGGGGGTGCTTGTGACCAAGGGGACACTGCCACAGGAGCAAGTTTGCAGCCAGGCTTAGTTACACAGTGAGTACCAGGCAGTCAGAGCTATACAAAAAGAAAAAATAACTAAAAATGTAATTTAGAATGTTATAGTGCTTAGAATCAAAGATGGAGCTCAATGACAGAGCACAGACTTAGCACACACAAGGTTTGGTCCCTGGGATCCTACAGCCAACATAAAATAAAATAAAAAAATTTAAATGTACTTACGCTAACACCTCTGACTTGGTGNAATAGCAAAGACACCTACCCACACACATACCCTCTTCTTTCAAGCTCAGGAGTGTGACTAANCTAGAAGTCCATTGGAACTGTAGTTCACAATACAATAGACTAGCAGAGACAGTCTTTGTCTACTTGGGTATTTCCTTAGTACACTGGAATGGATGAGCCAAAATGTNTGTCTTTCTCAAGGTTTTTTGTGCTTTCTGCTAACTTTCTCTAGGAGCTGAGGAAACCTTCCAAGTTATCAACCCCGCTTGCATGAGAAGCCTTTACTCCTTACACTCTCCATCAGTCTGTGGAAAATGATACTTCGTTTCAGTTTTTTTCTTTGACTACTGTTAAGGCAGAACATTTAAAGTGGCAATTTGATTTATCCNACTGGACATTTTCAAAAACCTCACAGCTAACTATTGTCCTTTCTATATGGATCTGAAAAGAAAAACAGGCTCAAGGTATTTAATATATCTGCCCAAACTTATTTAGCAAACAAACTGCAAAATGATTTACCTGTATTTGTTTTCAGAGGTATTGTTTATTTACAAATTAAGATAGCTAGTAAGTTAATTTTACTTAAAATGAAAATCTTTAATACCTTGAAATATCTTTGCAGTTTAGAAAAATTCCTATTAAAAATCTAGATAAGAAATGAAATAATGAAAGTGATCTACCATATTAAAGTGTTTTTAGTACCTCTGATTGCCTAGTTCATACATTTTGCTCCAAAACAAATCATCCTAATGTTATTAATCATTACTTCAGACACAGAGCGCCTATCATTTGCTCATCTATTTTTACATAATTGAGACATTTTAAATTACTTTTCCATACTATTACNAATAACTATTGTTTGTGGAACATTTTAGCACAGTTCACACATCAACTAGATGTCAGGTGAGACTGTACAAGGGTCACATTTGTTAGTGTGAGTTAGTCTTCCTGGTTTTATGCAGTCACCCCAAGGTGCACTGGCTTTCATGATGCACACAATGCAGACAATGCCTTCTTGTCCTCACATGTTGAGGACAAGGAAATCTCAAGTGGTGTGACGGAGGAACATGGCCACTCAAGCATAATGAGAAACACACTATGTGCAAACAGCGTTTTCCTCTTCATCCATGAATCATGTAAAATTCCGAACTTTTAAAAAGAAAACGATCCAGTTTCTATAATAGCAAGAGTCTGCCTACGTCCTGGTAAGTCTGAAAATGTCAGTTGTTGAAGTGAGTTTTGTACCCCTGGATTCTGTTCCTTTCTTCCCCAAAGACCAAGAACTTAGCAATAGTCAATAACCTCACTGGAGAATGAGGATTTTCTTAGCTAATGTTTTCATTGTTGTGATAAACACTATCACCAAAAGCAACTTGAGGGTTTATTTCATCTTACATGTCCAGGTTACAGTCCATCACTGAAGGAAGTCAGAACAGGAACTCAAGCAGGGCAGGAACCTGGAGGCAGAAGCTGATGCAGAGTCCGTGAAGGAGTGCTGCTTACTGGCTTGCTCAGTCTCCTTTCTTAAACACCCCAGGACCACCAGCCCAGGAGTGGCACTATGCACAGTGGGCAGGGCCCTTCCACATGAATCATTAATCAAGAAAATACCTACAGATTTGCCTGCAGGCAACCTGATAGAGAGGCCTTTTCTCAATCGGGGCTCAGACCTTTCCTCAATCGAGGTTCCTCTTCCCAGATAACTCTAGTTTGTGTCAAGTTAACAACAAACAAACAAACAAACAACAACAACAAAAAACAGGACAAAGAAAAAAGGGGTCTGTCTGAGGTTGGAGTATTAAGACAAGAGGGGGAATAAAGAAACAGAGCTCACTGAAAGTCAGCACTCCTGAAACATCAGAGAAAGACAGTTTGCAAATGATAATCAAAAGGTTGGCCAGNGTTCACCACATCAACCACCAAGTGCCAGCTAGACACCTGGAGGGACCAGACGTCCTGAGACCTTCTCAATCCCAAAGTTACTAACAGCATTGCATGCTAACATGCAGGAGAATGTCAGGGACATTAGCTGTCTCCCGAAGGTTACATAAATATAATGGCATCATGCAGCAGGCCGGGAGAGTCACTGTGACAGGGTAGAGCAAGAAAGCAGAGGGCCAACCTTAAGGCACAAGTCAAAAGGAAGCACAGACCCCACTGAAGAGCTGGTATGCTGATCTGGGGAAATAGGTTCTAAATGGCTGAAGGAGGATGATTGGGCCATAGAACAAAACAAAATGAAAAAAATGTGGAAATGAGAAAAGTATTTCCATTGGGGGGAAAGCACTTACACTAAAAAGCAATTAATTAATCAATAAAAATTGAAAAAGAGAAAAGATTGTCTGGCTTACTGTTCTATGTTATATAAGCAAAACAATATAGACAGAAAGTAATGCTTACGTAAAGAATTATGATGTATCAGGATTAGGGAGCCGACAGGTGCTGTGGGAGGCCTTTCTGTATGCTGTGAATACATGTTGCTCTGATTGGTTAATAAATAAAGTTGTTTTGGCCTATGGCAAGGCAGCTTAGAGGCAGGTGGGAAATCCAGGAGAGAGACAGGAAGAAGAAAGGCAGAGGTAGAGGAGACGCCATCCTGCCATCCAGGGAGCANCATGTAATGGCACACAGGTAGTAAAGCCACGGAACACGTGGAGACATACAGATTAATAGAAATGGATTAATTTAAGATANAAGAGCTAGCTAGCAAGAAGCTTGAGCCATAGGCCATCCAGTTCTAATTTATATAAGCCTCTGTGTGTTTACTTGGGCCTGAGTGGCTGCAGGATCAGGCTGGACACAGGAAAACTTCTAGCTACAGGTAGGAAATGGAGGGTAAGACAGAAATTTCACCTTTGTACCAAAAAGAGATTAAATGACTTAAATTTGATGCTTCAACAAATGATATAACCATGTGGTTAGGAAATAAAGAGATGAATATTGGAAAATTCAACTGTATAGCACTTGATCAAAAAAGGAATGGAGCAAAAAGTTAAAAGGACTGTTAAAATTTAGGACTGTATGTCTTTCAGTATTATTTTAATTACATACATATTCACTAAAATATAAGCTTAATAACGAACAGTACTGAAAATGTATGTTATGCTTAGAGAGAGGAACTAAAAGCTATGTGTAAAGTCTACACTTATGCCGCTGATCCCATTTTCAGGAAGAAACAAAACTACAATGCTATTTTAAGTAGTGAAATTGCAGGGAGCCCATCTTTCTCATTATTCTACATTTTCTGCTGTCAGCACATGCAACATTTTTATAAACAGAAAAAACTGNACCCTATGAAAGTAAGCAGAAGAAAAGGGGTCAGNTAGAAACACAGTTACAAGGAGTAGGAAAAATAAAAGGAAACAGAAACCTAGTGTCCTCATGGGCAAAGGACAAAGGAAAGGAACTTCACCACNGAGTGGGTGGTCTGAGGCCTTGCTGGAGGCCTTGTTCAGGGATAAACTAAGAGGTTTTCTTAACTCTCAGACAGGTAGGAGGGGCAGGGCTGAGCCTGGAAAAAGGACTGAGGAGGGGGCTAAAGGACACTTAATAGGGAGGGGCTCAGGGGCCAGGACAATTCTATGAAGGTGAAGGTAGATTACTGATGTTAGCTTAGTTACTGAAGTTAGATTACTGTGGAGACAGAAGATATCTAAGAATCCAACAGAGAAAGAGTAATTAAGGATAAAGATGAGTTTCCAGTTGTGTTTTTNTTTTAGGAGAAAGTGTGAAAGCTTTGTAATTCAGAATTCTCCATTTAGTACTTCAGACAGTTCTGTGTTGTTGGTCTTCTGAAACAATGGCCATATGCTTCCAATAGAAGCACGTATATTATTGAAAGGAATATCCCTTTGAAGGGTGGCAAAAATATTTTTATATTATGTCACAATGTTTGTTTTTCTGTTCGAGGGTGCTTTTTGGAAAATAACAAATTCATATACAAGATGCATAAAAGTAAATATGGATTGGAACAGGTTCATGAGTAAGTAGAACAAAACAGCGCAAGACAGAAATCAGCAGGCTTGCTGGGCCCCGTGTGCATGCTGGTCTCATCTTAGCCAAGTGAGGCCACGGCAGACAGTGCAGTAAGATGATACAGGCTCTAAGTGGCAGAGAACTAAACTGTTAAGAGGGAAAACTACAAAGTAAAGAGAAGACAATTCTGAGCGGGTAGGAGTGGTAGAGTGTGCCTAGCGTGTACATGGCTGGGGGATGCAGTCTCCAGGACTGCAAAATCAAAAGAAAGCAAGGAAAAGAAAGTCCTGGAAAGTACCTCAGAGACCCAGGGGGAGAGAATAGATGACTATGAACTCAAACCTACTAGCCACCTCAAAGGGATAGAGTGGAAAAGAAAGAAAAAAAAGATGATTTTTGAAAGCCCATTCAATGAGTAAGTTTTCCACAGGTGAAGGAGTCAAATGCCCTAAATGAGGACAAATAATCAGAACGTGCAGATGTCTCTAAAGTCAACATAAGACCTGTGGAATCTATCAGAAAAGTGAGCAAAAGGCATGAACAAAAATGTACAGAAGAAGATACTCAAAAAGATAAGAAGCAGATGAAGAAATGTGGAACTTTATTAACAATCAAGGCAATATAAATGGAAAATGAGACCATTATACTTGGCAGACTGGTCAAAACATCCCAAGTGTTGTTGGAAGGGTACAGGAACACACAGACAACTCTACCACTCTAGAGAGCCCAGGAAGTGCTCACATGAATTAAAGTATACAAACTCTATGATCCAGCATATTTCCAATGAAATCATCACACAGCTACCAANAGGACAAGCAGCCTTCTTAGTAGTGATTGGATGTGGAAGCAGTCTCAATATCCAGGACAGAAGCGATAAGGAGATAAAATTACATACAAGTATATCTGAGAAAATGAACTGTGGTCAGGAATAGTGAGCTAATATAGATACAGAAGTTGGGATGAATTTTTGAAATAACCTGGTGAGTGGAAAACATTTACTGAATGAGAATGCCACCTATGTAGTAATTTACATACTATGAAATAGCTATCATTACTTCACTTCAGATATGAAGAGATTACTGATTATTCTAAAAATTACTTAATGCATACCATCCAAGAGTATACACTACAAAGAAAAACACTAAACATCAGAGCAAGTGCTTACAAAGCTACAGAAGACACAGAGGACAAGGATAAAGAAGTCAACAGAGGAAACACTGGCGTGGCCCTGACAAAGGAGCTGTGAAATAACGCTTCCTAAAGTCCAACTAAACTGTCTACAAAATAAAACCAATAACATGAACAGAGTTCAGAGAAGCAGACAAGGAGACAGATGGAAGCTCGTGTTCCCCTTAGGAAGGTTCCAGATGCTGGAAACCATTCCCCACATGTCACTTCTTTACCCCAACTTTCTAGTTTCCATTCCTAAACTTCCGTTATCTGACAAATCAGCTATTTTCACACTTAAAGTCCAAAATACTTTTTAAAAATAGCATGAGAAGTAGAAATTGCTAGAGACGTTCANAAAGTATGAGAAAGATACACCATCTTCACTTACGTATCTTTTAACTCACAAAAGTCCAGTAAATGTGACTTTTCTTATAGCTATTATATTTGTTTTCTCTCCAAAAGCTTGGAGCTCAGTTTTGTGCATCTACTGTCAAGCAAGCACCAACCACAGCCTCATGAGAAAGACAGAGGGACATCTAAAATCCCCACGCATCAGCATGATCACAGTTGTACCCACTGATCTGCTGGCGCAGGAACTGTTTATAAGATGAATTTACACATTTTGGCTACAAACACCCCAATTTCACCCTTCAGAAAACCCTAGGTAGATGCCATCTGTTACCCAAAGATCTGCACACCTTAAAACTGGATGAAAATATTCAAGTAATTGCCACTGTTTGATCTAGCATTTCTAATCTCTTTTAAAAAGACAATGTGAGAATAAGACCNGCCTATTTTCTTACTGATGGCTGAGGGTTGAAGACGACTGTCCACATTGGTAATTGTTTTCTCAAGGTAGAGACCTGGAGGGGAGTGAACAGGAGGGCTGAGCCCAGTGTTACTATGGAGCCTATTAGCAGGAGTACAAACTCCTTCTACCCTATGATCTTACTACTATCTTACTTCAGTTTCCAAGGTTATCTTTGTGTTTTAAACATATATACCTCTGTTTTGTTTAACAAACACAGCTTTTAAAATTATTTACAGAGGGGGGGAGGAAGGAAGAGAGGGATCATTGGTATGTAAAATGAATAAAAATTTTTCTTAATAAAAAAATTATTTACAGAAATCCCATATGACAGGGAAAGATTGAAACCACACCAAACAAGTGGCCTAAGCTCAGCAAATAAGCACCATTTAGCATGTGATATTCTGACAGTGAAGAGACGAAGTAACCTTTGGACCAGCGTGCGAAGGGCATCAGCACAAACCCACCCATCTGCATGGAGCCAAGCAGCTGCAGAGGGCAGAAGAGTTTCGGGAACACCTCCCNTCAGTAATCTGTGTGCACTGNTAGATNCCGACAGCACTCAGAACTCAGGGGATGCTTTCAGGTACCCCACCAACCCCACAGGAGGCCCAAGATACACACAGCACACTCGCTTTCCTCCAGCAGGAGATTTGAAAGGAGTTGTTGACAGGTTTTAGTTTCAGAAATCTCTTAATTGGTAGGGACACAAATTCAAAATGTCGACGATAAAACTACTTCAACTCTAGGAGGTTATCATTAATAGTATCTTTTAAAAAGCAGCCCAGGTGTGCTGACACCCAGTGAAATAATATCAGAATGTTTTAAATATTACATAAATCATATTATATTGACAGTATGTGGCTTCTGGAAAAGGGGGAATTTCTAGTATGTGGAGGGTTTTAGTTTCTGTTTTAAATAAGACTTATTAAAATGCAAAATAGTTGGTCCCTGCAAGTAGTGAACATGAAGAGTTTTATCAGAATCTTCAACCTCAACTCCATTCATGGTAGACATGAGAAAATAATGTTTGAGAAAGACATTAAGTCCTTTCACAGGCTAGATATGAAAACAAGCCTTCCTTCATAGCCTCACTGCCTTGCTCATCCATTCCTATTTATTTNTACACACATCCGGGACAGCTCCTTTTTAAGCCAAAGTGGCCTTCAGCCTTTCCTTGACTGACTGCAGGGAGGGATTCTAAGATCCTGCATCAGAAAACCACCAATAACCATTGCTAGCATTGAGTTGCACTGACACATCCCAAAGGCTGGTAACATTGTTATATCAAGTGGTATAGTATCCCACTAAGGATATTCTAACTATCAGAACTGAACAATGGGGGACAGCAGTAGCTCATGGAAGACTACTTGTCCAGCAACCCCCACTAAAGTGACCAATAATAATGCAGGTAATGGTGAAGAGAAGGGATTTCAAAATCATCCCAGGAGGTGGGATCCCNGCGAGTGTCTTAGAAGCTGCCTACAGTATTCTGGGGAAAAGGACACTGGGATATGCCCGAGACAGTGTGTGATGGTAGATTAAATGTTGGTGATCCTTTCTTTGTGAGTGCTTCCCTACACAACTGAGAAGTGGTGGGATATTCATGATATAACAAAATGGGAAAGGCACATGAGATGCACACAAAATGCATGTGAACAGACATACACACACAGGAGACACCTAAGTAAATGGATAAGAACAAATAAAGAATCATGTGTGAAAAAAATGATAGTATGGTGGTTTAAACATGAACGGCCCCCATAGGCTCATATATTTAAATGCCTGGTCCCTAGTTGGTAGAATTATTTAG
>LZPO01108035.1:158615-185453 GCA_001675575.1 Neotoma lepida | reverse complement strand
AAGGAAAAAAATGAAAATTTAAAAACATGCTACATTAAGAAAGCTAATATTTGATTTTTAAATTGCAAGACATCTAAAAAAGACAGAAAAATGTGTTGCTTAAGTAATTCCTACTAATGGAAAAATAAAAATAGTGGAAACTTCCTTGAGAATGAGGGCTTGGCAGCCCAACCTAAGAAAGGAATGGGAGCAAGTCCCTGTTGTGAACTATAGGGTGGGTAGGATTTCCTCATTAATGGTGAGGAGGGTGTCTGATGAAAGGGAGCCATGACCACAGCAAATGTTTTCTGAATCTAAAAGCCTGTGTATATAGAAAAACACATGTGCAGCACATCCAGAACAAAACGAACATGAAAAGTCTAACTTCAGAAATCATAGGCAACTATGCAGAAATCTTAAAATATGACAAATATTTTTACAAGCATTTATTTACTGTTGTACTTTCCCAAGTTTGAAACACTCTAAAAACTCAATCATTAGTGTCCAATTTTACATACCCTCAAATTCAAACATGGTTTTGAATATCCAACAAAATGTCTATGTAATCCACATTTTGGTCATATTGATGTAGGTAAACTTGGCAATAGCTAGGTGACCCTATCAAGATTATTTAGAAAACTATTGAACAGAGAAAGGATGAGCAAGCCACTGCGGAAGTTGAATGCTGGCAGGCACTAGGTGGGTGGCAGTGGACGGGCCTGCTGATGACCCATTTATCTTGAATTAGTACAGCACCAAGGCCAGCACTGCTCTGGCATGTTAATGGCTTTCAGCACAGGGAATTTAAAGACCTGGCACACTGCTGGCAGAGCTCGGAGTATCTATTAAGTTCTGAGAGTCANAGCCACAGCATGTCACCTGCTTTTGAATGCTTCACAACACTGTAACTCACAGAGAGAAGGGGTCAGACACCAGCTTAAAGTGATTATTGTTAAGATTTTGAAATAATTTTTCTCAATGATTTCCTAATTAAATAAATAAGATGGTATCTAGAAGAAACTATAATTTCTTCTGTACAACTTCTCATCTTGTAACTAGCATGAAGTCAGTTTTAAGCTTCATACCACACCCTTAACAAAAAAATTAAGTTGCAAATGTATGCTCCCCAAGGTTCCCAATCTATTTTAGGAGACTGAGAAGCTTGAACTGCGAATTTCTTTGGAACACAAGAGCTGAGGAGAATAAACTTTGTCTCTCTCCTACTTACATGTATGAATAATACTACACTTACCAGCTTATTTGCATCCCACAGGAGTCAAGCTCTACAGCTGAGCAGGCATGAGGCTTTCCTTTAGGGACTCCTAAAATTGTATTTATTTGTTTGTGTAGGGTGTACCATGGCATCCACGGGGAAGTCAGAGGACAACTTACAGGAGTTGGTTTTCTCCTTCTACCACATGGGTCTTGGGGCTCAAACTCAGCTGGTCAGGCTTGGTGGCAGGCAGCTTGACTGACTCGGCCATCTTGCCAGGCCCCTAATTTAGCAATTTTAAAAATGTTAACTGTTCTTAGGAAATTGGACCTCCGTCTAGTCTTAGCTAGACAGTGTGAATTCATATATAAAATATTTATATATAGTATAAGCAATCTGATACTCCGACTCTAGGAAAGTATGGCTGGCTGGCTTGTGTGAGTTCATGGTCCTCACAACGTAAGCAACTCAGCATTTCACAGGACCACCCTGTATTCTACTAAGACTGTGGTGGCAGAGCTGGACTACATTTTAACATTCAAATAAGTAGGGCAGCACAGCCAAACCCTTTCCCTTCTCATGTTCAACTCAGATTTAAGATATCATACTCGAAGCAGCAAACTGCTTGGACCTCATTAAGAGAAGACAAAACCTGACAGAGACGTCTTCCATTCACCCGTCACATCCCCTCAGCAATGTCTTCNAGACAACTCCTAGGGGCTTATTTTGTTGAGTGTCTCTAATTCATCTCCTCANGTCTGCTTGTTGACCCATCCATGCACACTAGACAGNTGCTACTTAAATGAATCTAAAAGATTTTCCTAGGTTAGGGCATTTCATCAAAAGTTCAAGGCCACAGCAAGATCCAGTCTCAAACAAACAAATAACAACAACAACAAAACAGTTAAAAGATTTTAAGTCCAAAACAGAGCCTCTGGATGTTCTAGTGACGCAGGGAGAAAGAACATCTGAGTTCAGGATAAATCACTTGATTCCTACTACACTGAATATTTAAGTCACCAGGCCACTATTGGCTATAGTTTGCTTTAGATAACAGTACATTTTAAATATGAAAAGTCCTGTGTGTTGGCTGTGGTGGTACATGCCTCTAATACTAGCACTCAAGAGGAATTGTCAGCCAGGACTATGAAGAGACTCTATGTGGGAAGGAAGGAAAGAAGGAAGGAAGGAAGGAAGGAAGGAAGGAAGGAAGGAAGGAAGGAAGGACGGACGGACGGACGGACGGACGGAGGGAAGGAGGGAGGGAGGGAGGAACTGTTACTCCATTTTAAAAATGGTTTTAATGTCAATTATTGGCTATATCTAGATTCCATAAAATTTGTGGATATAGTTTTTGGGGTTTGGGTTTTCAATCCTTTCTTTAAAATTTAAAAATACAAAGGGAATTCACATAGCTAAACCTTAAAATGCNATATAAAATAATCAATAAAATCAGAGATACAGTGCTAGAGATGTCTCAGTTGTTAAGAGTACTTTTTGCTTTCTCAGAAGACTCAAGTTTAGTTCACAGAATCTACATCAGGCAGATCACAACCACCCAGAACTCCTACACTCTCTTCTGGACTCTGCAGGCACCCTCACACTTGTGGCACATATTCACACACAAACACACACACAAATAAAAAGAAATTTTACATAAATAAACTCAACAAAATAAAATGGCAACTGGGAAGATGGTGGCACACACTTTTAATCCCAGCACTTGGAAGGTAAAGGCAGGTGGATCTCTGAGTTTGAAGCCAGCCTGGTCTACGAAGTGAGTTCCAAGACAGCCAGGGTTACACAGAGAAACCCTGCCTCAAAAAACAATAAATGAATGAATGAATGAATAAAATGCAGAAAGTACTGTCAAGATTACTACATTCTTTATAACCTGAGTTTTGGGGATATTAACGATAACTGGCTAGGGATTCAGGCCACAGCTTAAAAACCACTATTTTTCAACTTTAAGACTCAAAGCTGCTTAAGGAACTCAATGACACAATAATATGAGTAGCCCAGACTACAAAGGTAAACAACATGGTTGTCATTGTTTCTTGCTACTCAACCTAAAGTTATGTCTACCATGTAGCTCCTCCATGTAGGCCCTAAGCCAAGGTCCACTGGAATAGCAAACTGATGAGTGAGAAACGTGATCTTCAGAGAGCAACCTGGCAATCACCAAGGGACTCAGCTGACAAAACACACAGTTCCTACAAAGGATGCACATGCACGTAGAGAAAAACAGACCAGGCCTCCTAATAATGGAATGCTGAAAATTCAGATCTTGTGTCTGTACCAGGCATTTGGCTGGGTACTAATGACTAAAACAGAAGTCAGTTTTGTAACTTTTTAAGTCTAGATTTAGTGAGAAGACAGCCGGTACACAGCATCAAAACAAACAAACAAACTCTGATAGAAGGATTTAAAAATGAGGCCANGAGTTCAAATGTAAAAAGGAGCTTCTTCAAAGAGGTATTAAAGGTATATAACAGGGAGCTAGGAAATGGGGAAAATCAAACTCTGATTACTAGAACCCATGTTAGGCAGCTCACGGTTGCCTCCAGCTCCTGCAGAATCCAATACTTCTGCCCTCCATGGGCAGCTGCACTTGCATGCACATTGCCCACCCCAACTAAAAATAAATCTTTTTAAAAAGGTATGGAACAGTTCTTCTGTCAGAAAGAAAGATGGGCACAGCAGGGTAATACTCATTTGTAACCCTCNTTCTTGAGAGGCTAAGAGAAGAGGGCCTCAAATTTGAGACTAGGTTAGGTAGTACAGCAAGACTCTCCCTGGAAACAACAAGAGCAGTTGGAAGAGGGAGACAAGAGAGGGGTTGGTGGAATGTCTCGGGACATTAGTGAAAATGGAGAGTCTATGACATTTTCTATCAGCATTTCTAAGCCATCCCATTTTAAGAGCAATTTATCTAAGTGGTTCCAAAAGCAACTTCAAGACTGCTCCATCCTCCAGCAAGGCCACCAACCTATGTCATTCCTTAAAGAACACTACCATGCATGGAGAAATCTCTCAGAGCCTTGAAGGTTGGGAAAGAGAACTATGGCCAAGTCAAGGCTTTGGTAGACAAAGTATTAAAATAGAGAAGTCCTGCACATGCTCCTGGACAGTGTGAGGAAGGCCAAACAACAGGATTGAAGGGTCAGAGAAGAGGATGGGTCATCAATCACGTGAATTTCTTCCTGAATGTTACATCAGTGCGGATGCTTAGGCATGCAAATTTAGTATTTGCTTGAAATCAGGGGAAAACCCTACATGAATAGATTCCATGGATTAAAGTTAATATCAGATTTAATTTTTACAGTCAAGAACAATTAAATTGTCTGCTCGTATTTTCTGGATCATGAGAGCTATTCACATCGAAATGTCTAACATTTTGCTCATTGTTAAAACAAAAAAAAAGCCTTCAAGTGCTGACATGAAGTTATGTGCTTTATTTCCAAGTGTGCACACCACTGCAGTAACATGCTGGTGTGTATGAGGGGAGACACGCTGTAAGTGAGGCTGCTTCCTCTTCTGCTTCATTTGACAGAGCAGTAGCATCCAACTTAAATATCAATGAATGCCTGTTGGAGTGTTCTTATTCACAGCCACAGAACCAGGACAATGTCGTTACTCCATTAATTGTCATTTAGTGAACTAAGTATTATTTCAAAGAAAAGAAGAACTAGTCACTGCAAAGCAATTCCTATTTTAGCTACACCATTAAACTTAACAAAGGCATGAAACACTCTCAGATTATTGAAAAATTAAACACACCCAAATTATCCAGTCTCATTCTCAGGTAGCCAGCATTTAAAACAATCCCTTACGGAATGCTCCCAAGGAGGTGGGCTGAAAAAAACACTCCTCCTCAGCTCTTTTTACTGCTTCAGAAAGCTTCAAGCAGCTCAGCACAAGACTGGAAGTTAAAATGAACCAAAACAGGTAGAATAAGTAATTTTCTTTGGCTGATGCTATCAGTCCTAATTGCTTTATAACCCAACTGAGATACCAGGACCTGAGCACTGTCAACCTGCACCTCCCTGTGGGAACAGCCATCACCTCACCTTTTGCAACCATACAAAATAAGACTATAGGCTAAGGCAGAGATTGCTGTCACATTTTCCATGTTAGAAGCTTAAAATTTAAAATCCAAGTATTTGAGGCAACTCATACTGTATTTTGCGTATCTTTTGCCATGAACCTAGTTTATGGAAATTTTAAAAGCAGATATTTGTGTGTCTTATAAGGTCAGGATTAAAGAGAAAAACCAAGAGGAAGTGAAGTTCCTTCGCTGTGGCTGTGAAGCAGGGTGACCCTCTGCGTACAGAATGAACTGTGTGGGGTATCTTGTCCTGTACGTAACGGTTTCCATGTGTGCCGAACAGCGTTTTCATCTTGATTTCAAAAGTAAAGCTGCAAGTTAGAGTCAGGACAATAATTTCCTCCTCCTTTTGTCCCCACCTAGAGAACTCAAGGCCTGCTACACAGTCATCAGTGCTGAAAGTGTTGGGANAGGGCGGCAAGAGTCCTTGGCAGTTAAGTAAGAGCACCTGATCTTGCAGAGGATACAGGTTCGAGTTCCAGCACCCACATGGCAGTTCACAACCATATGAAACTTCAGTTCTAGGAGATCCAATGCTCTCTTCTGACCTCCACGGGCATCAGGCATGCACATGGTGCACATACATACATGTAAGCAAAACACTCACACACACATAAATTAAAAAATAAATCTGAAAAAAATTTAGAAAGAAAAAGTTCTGGAAGGCCCAATGCTCACTTGCTTTTTACCATTTCCAAGCCATTGTAACACCAATGACAAAAAAGGACTCAGGTTTAGTTCCCAGCACCCACATGGCAGCTCACAACTGTCTATAACTCCAGCTCCAGGGGATTCGACACCCTCATACAGAGGTACATGCAGATAAAACACTAATGCACAGAATAACAATAAATAAATTATATAAAAAGCTTGATATCAATGAAAACAAGTAAAACACCACACATTCTTATACATCCATATCCACTCTTCGATTTACTACTTGATTTATACTAAGAATGTGTGTATTTGGCCTCTTCCCCCAAGTTCCAGGCACAGGAACTTTTGGAATTCTTGTGATTTTCCTGAGTCATACAGGTGACAGAGGGAGCATCTTTTGCTGTCTTCCATCATGGTCCCTCATTCACGACAGAGAGCTTCTAAGCCCCTTAGGACCTCCAGAATAAGTAAGTGTCCATGATAATGTCTCCTGGAACTACAAGGCTATGCTACTCTGCTTAGTCTAAAAAGCATCTATATTTTATTACTTGTAAATGGCCTCAGTTCCTCTGTATGCCACTTCCAATAGAACTTTCTGCAANGGGTGGCTACGTAAGGCTTCCAATCTGACTTGTTTGAGTACAGGATCACGTTTTCAATTTAAATAGCACATAAGGCCAGTGGCACCATATGGAACATCACAAGTTGGTAGCTTCAAAACATATTTTTTCTGTGTTAAAATTAAAATTTCAATAAATAAATCTATTTGTTTTATGGTTTATAGCTTTAGCTCTTTGATATGAGATAGTACAGTACAAAAATAAAAGGTAACTTGGAGAAGCAAACCCTGCTCATATTGTAACTATCTGTTGTGGNGCCTTTAAAACATCTCAGCACACACCAAAGACTGGCACAGAACGAGTACTTAGCAAATACCAAGGATAAAGGTGAGCCCATGGCTTTGAGTCCATCTCAATTAGGTACTGACCTTGCCCTACAGACGTTATTTCTCCAGCCACCTCAACACGAAATGTGTCATCTCAACACAAAATGTGAAAGACAAGAAAGAACTAAGTCTTCCCCCAAAACACATTCTACTTGAAGGAAACAGTGTGGGAGTCTGTCGGAGTCCAGCTCTGACCTGCTCCCNCCTTATGAAGGGTTCTTGGGTGGAGGAGAGAGGAATGAGGAAATATTAGGTAGAAAGATAGGAAGAGACAATAAGAAAGACAGAGACACAAGATAGCTTCAGGAGGGCCCTGGGTCAGTCCCCAGCTGCCCTGTTTATTCAAAAGGACTTTTTATAATATGCCAAGGGGAGAGGCAAAAGACTTTCCCCTTGCAAGATCACAGTACAAAGTACCAACAAGTGTAGACCCTTCCAAACACCTGGTACACATGCCCCTGGCCAAATCATCCCATTATGTAGCCCTGCTGGGAAAAGCACGCTCAGATTCTCTGCCCTGAGTAAGGAAGGTCTCACTAGAGAGCTGCTGTGGGCCTCCACAGAACAGCTGAGAGAAGAGCTAACCAATAGAAACAAAACTTCAATATAACAACAAAAGTTACCATGGGAGGTTTATAATTAAAAGCCAGGAAATAAGGAAAAAAAACATTTGCTAGAGTTATGCTTCTGTGGGTAGAGGTGCTTGCCCAAGCCTGATGACCCAAGTTCTATCCTTAGGCCAAACAGAAGAGGTGGGATTGGATTGAGATATTGGAGGATTGAGGATTTTTGCACACTTGGGGGAAGATGGGAAACAGTAAGTAGAAAGGAAGGTTCAAGATTGGAGTTATGAGCCAGGTATGGTGGCACACAACTTTAATCCCAGCACTAGGGAAGCAGAGGCGGGCAGATTGCTATGAGTTCCAGGTTAGCCTGGTCTACATAGTAAGTTCCATGACAGCTAGGGCTACACAGAGACCCTGTCTCATACAACAAGAGTAGACTTTGACAATGAAGGGCCTTAGATGGCATTCTAGAAGTCTGAATATGAACCTTCAGGATAACCAATGAGGAGACACTGGAGCCTGAGGAAAGAACAGTCTCTGAGGGTGTAAACAAAGAACTTAATTTTTCACCCACAGCAAGCATCTGGTGCTTACTATGTCAGGAGTGTTGTTAGGTGAGAGAAATACAATGATGCCCGTGACATAGCCCGAGCCCAGCGAGGCTANCATAGTGGCCAGGACACAGCAAAGAAAACAAGGACACACAATGTGACAGACACTCATAACAGAGCTGGGCACACGGTGTTGACAAGTACAGAAGACAGACTTAATCTGTAGCAGAGTGGAAGGAAAGGTTCATGTAGGCAAGGGGAGAAAAAAAGGTCACACTGAACAAATTTAGAAAAAGGAAATTTTTTTTAAATAAAAACAACCAGAGCATTAAAGGAACATATTGTATAGCTATAATTTAGGATTGCTTATGGAGTCAATGTATATCTTTTCAAATCTGATTTCAGAAGGTTGAAATATTAATAATGAACATTTTAAATGAACAGAAGCAATATAGAACAAAGGATAAAACCAGCTAAGTAATATGTATGATGTTACTTTAAATTGTGAAATAAACATGTTTGACCTCAAGGTAGAAAAGACATCTAAAAAAAAAAAAAAACCTAATCAGACTAACATAACGACCATGAAGACTTTAGGTCAGAAATGACTTCAGCATTTTTCTCTAGCAGAAAGTGTACACAATAACCATGCAAAACAATGATGGCAGTGTGGGGGGCAATAGGAACAATGTTTTAGAAAAGGGAAGAGTCCCACCTAGCTTTAAAAGCTTGACAAGAGAGGTCATTCCAAACACTCGAGGGTACCATCTCCATTTTACATGCACACTGGTCGGGCCCATTAGCCTGGAGCATGAAAATGTTTTCTTCATGAATGCATGTTAGTGTGTGTATGCACATGTTTTTGTGTGTATGTGGGTGTGCACATTTGTGCAAGTGTGTGGAGCCCAGGGGGCAACCTCCAGTGTCATCTAAAGGCACTTTCCCTTGCTTTTGAAACAAGGTCTCTTAGTAGCCTGCAGCTCACAGAGAAGGCTGAGCTCCTTTTTAGGTATCTTCTGAGGATCTCATTTAGTCTTCATGCTGACGAGGCCATCGCTTTACTCATCAGGCCGCCCCGGCCCTCTCTATTTTATAAGAATATTATATGCATCGTCACATATACTACAATTCTGAAAGAGCCAAAATTAACAATTATATTAAAAAATATAATATTGTTATAGGAAATTAAATACAGCCACTGTCTAAAATAATATACAATATAACAGAACCAACCAAACAATCATGAAGCCAAGCAACTATGAATCCTACTTAAAATCAATTGATGGCATCTTGATAAAATACAACAAACTCACAGGAAATAAGTTTACAAAACAATAGCAAGAGACATAATTTTATAGACAATTTTTTTTTATTTTCCAAAGCTATAAATCTAATTTTTAAAAAACTTTCATCTTAACTCATCAAAACATCATAGCTAATATATATGAGGTCTCACATAATTGAGTGTATAATTCTGGAGAGAAAACTTTAAAAATATATAATTTAATGGGATACTTGTATTTGTGGACTTTTCCTCAGGAGAATGCAAATTTGCTAGCACAAAAACATGGATATAAATATCAACAGGGCTGGAGCTACAGCTCATGGGCAGAGTGCTTGCATAGGACACCCAAGGTCCAGAGAGAAAGGAGAAGGGCATCCTGTGAGATCATCCTTTAGTATCTATAACGCTTGGCTTGTAATTGCTATAAATTAGAACCTGCAAGTGAATAGCTTAACAAGTTGCACATTTGTATCATGGAATACTGTTACACAGAAAAGAATATTGCTGAATGAAGCAATCTGAATGAATCGCCAAAGAATTATGTTAAGTGGGAAAAAAATCCAAAATTAAATCCCAGTGTGACTGGACTTATAACATTTTTAACATGACAAAAATGACAGAAGTGAAAGCTGCCAGGTATTGAGGGGGTGGCACAGGTGTGGGACATACCTGCAAGAGGGTAACATAAGAGGCTTTATGGTGATGGGAATGTTTGGTGTCTCAACTGCGTCTATGTCAACACTGGGCTACAGTTTACCTAGGCTGGGCACTGAGGAACCCGAGTAAAGGCTGTATCAGATTTTTTTATATTATTTCTCATAAATACATGTAAATTCACAATGATCTCACAACTGAAATTTCAATTAAGGGTTGAGAAGATGGCTCAGTGAGTTTGGATGCCTAGAACCCAAAGGAAAAACAAAACAAAAAACATGCTGTAGCAGGAGCCTTTGCAATCACAGTGCACCTCTGGGAACACAGGAAATGGGCACAGCAGAATTCCCAGAAGCTCACAGGCCTGGCATGCACAGCTAAAAAAATGACAAAGAGCCCTCCTCTCAAACAAGGTGGAAGATGAGGACCAGCCAAAACCTGAGGGTGCCCTCTGACCTAAACACACACACACACACACACACACACACACATGAACTAACATTTCTTTTCAATTTAATGAAAAGTATACTTGAGCTGGGTGGTGATGCATAACTGTTACCAGCATTGTGGAAGGTAAGGCAGGAGAACATCAAGTTCAAGATTGGCCCGAGCTATGCATCAAGACCTTGTAACAATAATAATAGGAGGAAGAGATGCCAGGCAGTGGTGGCGTACACCTTTAATCTCAGCACTCAGAACTGAGAGGCAGGCGGATCTCTGGGTTCTAGGCCAGCCTAATCTACGGAGTGAGCTCCAGAACAGCCAGGGGTGTTACACAGAGAAACCTTGTCTCAAAAAACTAAAAAGAGGAAGAGGAAGAGGAAGAAGAACTTATTCAAATTGTGTTACAACAAATACCTGAGGAAAAGACAACAAGATATATAAGAACATTTCTAATGACACTATTAAAGGTTTGGTTTGGTTTACTTTACCTACAAGGTCTAAACAAGATACGTAGATTCTCATTTGATTTACATAATTTTAGTGCCAAAGATACTCTTGGGATTTAAAAACATTTTTCCTTCTAAAAAACTCTGGACTTCATGTCTTTAATCCTTTAGCTATGCACTCAAAAGATATTGCAGGTTGAGCATTCCTTATCTAAAGATCTGAAATCCTAAATCCTCCAAACTCTGAATCCTTTGAGCATGATGTTAGCACCCAAAGTTGTAAATTCAGAAAGCTGGAGAGTGGTACAACAGTTAAGAGAACTCACTGCTCTTGGAGAGACTACTGTTCATTTGCCAACACCCACACTGGGTGGGTCACAACCACTTGTAACTCCAATCCAGGAGATCCATCTCCCTCTTCTGGACTCAAAAAGCACCTGCACACACTTGATATATAGACACTCAGGCACACACATACAAATAAAATAAAATCATAAAAATAAAATCAATAAATCTTTTTCTTTTAAGTTCTAAGTTTCAAGACACACTGCACATGTATGTGAGACTGTCAAACAATAAATTTTAAATATTCTTTTATTTTATTTATTTATATTTATGTATGAGTGCTCTGCATGTATACCTGCATGCCAGAAGAGGGCATCTGATCCTACTATAGATGGTTGTGAGCCACCATGTGGTTGTTGGGAATTGAACTCAGGACCCCTGGAAGAGCAGCCAGTACTCTTAATCTGAGTCATCTCTCCAGCTCTAAAACATTCTTAATAATTGTTTAAAAGCTACAGACTTTGGAACAATTTTTAGTTTGCATTTTCAGGTGGGGTGTTTAACTAGTAAAGTCTATTCAGATATTACAAATTAAACAAACAACTCTGAAATCTAAACACTTCTGGTCCCAAGCATTTCAGTTAAGATACACAGCCTACACTAAGTCACAAGAGACAAGCTATCAAGTTTGCTCCATATCAAATTTCCAAAACCCGACCAAGCTGGCCCTGGGACCTGACAGGCCCCTCCTGACAGTTTCAGAAAGTATTAGNTCTNCATAGTTATAGTCCATACAATTAGGATCACATGAAAATAAATCGATCTGTCTGAATCTTTCTAATTAATTTTGTTACCAGGGAATTTGACAAATGAATTCTTCATCTACTAAATGGCTAGAAAAGAAAATTTTGAAAAATAAAAAAAAAATGAAGGTTTTCATTGAAGTATCATGCACTATAAATACAGGTCTCAGGCCAGTTTACCAAAGCAACATGAAAAAGAAGGGATTATTGGAAAGTGTAGGTAAATAACGTTTCATAACTCATTCCTTCATTCTCCATCCATTAGGGCTCAAGATTAGTCACTGAAAGACCTGAATCACTGCGGTTGAATAGTTTAGGGGGAAAGAACCATTTGCCCGTGAACTGACATATAGCCACTGGATGCCCCACTAGGTGATATACAGGTTTATTTAATGTATTGAAAATTGTTTTTTAAATTCTGAAGAATATTTTGGAAAACTGATACTTGACAACGTGTGATAGATTCCAGATTGACTTTTTTATCTGCAAAGAGCTGAGCTGGACATTTAACAGCAAAGTTGTTTTTCATCAGTCTCAAATTAATAGTCATCCTTATAAAGTCTGGATGACATTTCTGATCACCTACTGTTGTATTAAAATGGTCCCTTGCTGCTTATTCAGACGATGGCAATAACTAGGAATTTTCCATCAGTGCTTCAGTCTAAGAGTCAAGGTAGGATTCTATGAGACTATTTATTCTAGCAGACATCTTGAGAGATTTTAAATCATTCTCTTTTTTATTTGTAGCAATGGAAAAGACTATTATTAATAGTAAGTTCAGACTTATAAAGATTTATAAATTGCACACAAGACGAAAGAAAACAAAAAACATACTAAATTGGAGTATTTTTTTCAGTAAATAAGAACTTTAAATGGCAAGTCTTGAGTCATCAATTACTCTGTGACAATTATGGTATTTTCACTATGGTTAATTATTTTACAGAAGCTATTGGGTAAATTGTTTCAAGAGATGTAATCGGATTCATGACAGTAGCCTGTTCTAATGTCACTATCTTATTGCTGGAATGGGGTACCNTTTGGTTTTAAGCTTTTTACAAAGAAAGTCAATGACAGTGGCCAACACATCTGACTCCCTAGATTTGGATAATTTATCGAGTAATAAACATATAACCAAGCAGAAGTAAAAGCTAAATTCTAGTCACTTGACAGTTCATCCTTAACACCAATCCAACAATTTTACATATCTGTTTATAAACCAAGACTTCTAGGTTTGTCTTTGGTTCATGTGTCTTATCTTCCCTCACCAGGCCATAAAACTTGTGAAGGACTCCTAAAAGACAGACTACACATGACACTCCCTCCTGTTGCCACTCCTGAGGTCCAGCAGAATCTCATCACACAGCAGACAACTAATGGGTGTTGAC
Source organism: Neotoma lepida (assembly GCA_001675575.1). NCBI lineage: Eukaryota > Metazoa > Chordata > Mammalia > Rodentia > Cricetidae > Neotoma > Neotoma lepida. Next base: position 172,131 of record LZPO01108035.1, on the reverse strand, counting down.
CACAATAAAGGGAAACAAATCACTTTCAGCCAGGAGTACCTTTTGAATTAGTTATCCAGATTGCAGTAACAATATCTCACAGATGGTAGGGCTCCAACAAATACTTGAACCATCCACCAGTTGTCTGCAGACTCCTTGCTTGGATCCCTGGTTTACACAGGGTTAAAAGATACCTCTAACTCATCTTTGTCTCTTGGATGGTCAAGGGTACAAGTGTCAGAAAACAAAGTTCTCTTCATTGTCAAGTAATTCTTCTTTACTTCCATTTTACGTATTTATGCACCTGACACCAAATGGCCTGTCCAAGTGTTTGCTTTGGTTATGACACTAAGAATTCATTTAGTAGTGCATATATTCCTGTATAATTCATTTTGCCCTTTGAAAATAACACATTAAGGGAAATGGCCAACTTCNGGGTTTTTAAACTATTATCTTAAAAATGTATATACATCAGTTCTTTAGCCCCCACCCCCTACCCACTATATCTTTGTGAAAGACAAGCAGGACACAAGGCAGGCTCTCTCCATGAAGTCAATTTTTTTCTTCTTACTGAAGAACACAAAACTAAGTGAGGCCATCCAGTTGAAATCCACCTTAACTGGTGAATGTTGATAAGCAGGACATACCGTAAGGACTAAGAGTTGAACTGAAAGAGTCCACATTGCATGAAAGAGGGAACAGCAAGTCCCTAGGATCATGAAGTGTTCACAGAAAACATCTTCTCAGAGGACAACTGTGTGCCCTGACTGTCGAATTTCCTTGAGGCCTAATCAAACCATCTGAGCAAACAGTAAGAAGGACTTCCTCATGCCAGCAAGATTAGTTCACTACCCTTTGTTCCCCCAAGCTTCTACTACATGTCTGGAAAATTCGGTCTTAGAGCTCCAAAGTGCATGGAGGACTATTGTTAACAAATGAGCCCTCAAGGGCAGGGCTGTGACAAACTGAGTGCACAGCGTCCTAAGAGCTTGGTGCTCAGCTCCTGCTGGCTGCCGCCTTGCTGACCCTTCATCTCATCATCGCCTATACATCACCACTGCTGCACAACACATGCAGTCCTAGATTCAGATACTCTGAACACCTGTGTCACCAGGAGCTGAGAATTTCAGGTAGACAACTTCAATTTTGTCCCTTTATCCCAAAGGAAAAATTGTAATATAATAAATTCTTAAGAAGACAGCACATTCTTGTGAGGAAAAAAAAATGTAACAGAAAGAAAATGCTTAATGCTCTAAGAGCTGTGAAAATAAGTAACAGAAGTACTCAAGAGACCATAGTCCAACTCCCTACTTTTCATAAATAAGAAAAGTAATGCCCAGGGGAGTTAGCGACTAGCTCAAGAGACATACTTGCCTGGTAGCAGAGCCACAACCAGAACTAGGGTCTTCTGATTATCTTTACAAACCACTATTTGTTGGTTTGCATAAACTATCTTTCAAAGTTTTTTAGTAGTTTATTTTTCCCTCAATCTACTTTATGTCCATAGTCATTTGGCTACAGCACTGAAGGCCAGTCAGTCATACAGTAGATGCTACAGAGGGTCTTTGAAAGCAACACCATAAGAAGAAAAGTAATGACATGTATTTAAGTGCTGAGCCAGGTCTTGTACAGACTTTACAGGTATTAACGTATTTAATCTTCAAAATCGCCATGAGGTAGGTACTTAGAGTACTCCATTTTACAGATGACCAAAATTAGACCAAAAGATTAACTGTAGTGCCAGAACTGAATAACCTCTGGCTGTTAATGATAACGCATCACTTGGTGGTACTTTTATGAGCCTCACTCATTGTCAAGTACTACAGTTAACCTTGAACTAAGCGCTGTGGATTGTGGTGAGACTTTGGAAACATCTATGATTTACCCTCTCTCCTCAATTCTCTCAGTACTATTGAAAAACAAAATCAAAAGCAAACAAACAAAAACCCCACCAGAACTAGGGCCAGCAAAAAGGGGAGATGGCCTAGCAAGTAAAACCACCTGCCAGCTGACTACATTCAATGCTCAAACTTACATAGTAGAACATGAGAAGTGATTTCTTCAAGATGTCCCTTGATCTCCACGCATGTGCCATGGCACAATTCTGTACTCCTATACCACTACACACACACACACACACACACACACACACACACACACACAATTTGTCATTAACATGAAGGAAATTCTAATTTCAGAAGTGCCAGGCAGGCTGGGCATAGTGGTCATGCGTTTAATCTCAGCACTTGGGAGGCAGAGGCAGGCAGAAGTCTGTGAGTTCCAGGCCATTCTGATCGACATAGTAAGTTTGAGAACAGCAGAGTGAGACCCTGTTAGGAAGGTAGGAAGCCAGGCAGAGCCGATAGGTGGCTCATGCCTACAATCTCATTACTCTCAAGACAGGAGGACTGCCCTGAGCTTGAGAACAACCTGAGCTATACAGTGAGTTCCAAGCCAACCCTAGGCTTCAGTTAAGACCCCAACTTAGAAAAACAAAAAATTCCCAAATTGGAACCCCGACTTTCCTGTTGTTAAGATTTGGGATATGAAGTTGAACAAGAAGATCTATATGCATACTTGAAGTTTGGATTGTTGGTATCCAAGGAGGATAGGTGGCTCCCAAATGTTAGAGTTTGTCAAGGTGATCAAGTTTAGTGCCAGACCATCTCATTCTGCCTCCTAATTTATATCTCTTGAGTTTGGAATATAAGAGACAGCGTATAATTGGTCAGATGTCCAGGTTCTATCCATGTGTTTCAAAGTTTGTTAAGTGTACTGTTGAGTTTCAATGAAAAATTGGATTCCAAGTTCCAAGACCAGGACCCAAAAGCCTCCACCGTACTTGATAGCCCCAGTTCAACTACAATCACATTTTTACACAACAGCATTTTATGACAAAATACNTACAACTCTAAATTCTACCAGACACTAGGCACCACATCTACACTCTAGGTAAACGGCCTTAGTCCCTTAAAAGGGCTTCCCCTCCTCCAACCAGACAAATGTGATGGTATGGGTAGCCTAGGGTCACAGGGAACCCAGATTAGGGAAAACAGGGTCACTAGGATATTAGCAGTCACTGAACTCATATGTAATACAGAGGCCAACTGTGCTGGCTAGTCTTTTATGTCAACTTGACACAGAAACTAGANTCACCTGAAAGGCGGGAACCTCAGTTGAGAAAATGCTTCCATAAGATCTGCCTGTAAGATACTTTCTTCATTAGCGATTGATGGTGGTGTGGGGCAGGGCTGCTCACTGTGGGTGGTACCATGCCTGGGCTGGTAGTCCAGAGTTCTATAAGAAAGCAGGCTGAGCCGGGTGGTGGTGGCGCATGCCTTTAATCCTGTCTCTTATACACATCTAGATGTGTATAAGAGACAGGCCCATTGTGGGTGGGGCCATCCCTGGGCTCATGGTCCTGGGTTAAATAAAGAAGCAGGCTGAGCAAGCCAGGGGAAGCAAGCAAGTAAGCAGCACCCCACACCCCCCATGGCCTCTGCATCAGTTCCTACCTCCAGGTTCCTGCCATTTGAGTTCCGATCCTGACTTCCTTTGATGATGAGTAGCAATATGGAAGTGTAAGCCAAATCAAACCTTTCCTCCCCAACTTGCTTTTTGGTCATGGTGTTTGGTCGCAGCAACAGAAACCCTAACTAAGACACTAACAGTAGAAATCATTCACACTGTGGCTGTCACAGAAAAGACTTACTGGCTCCTCTGCTCTCCCTCTACATACTCCATTGACATCGAGCTCTGTGAGGACTATCTGTGCAACATCTATCTATCCAACCAGGCACTATTCAGCACATGGAAACTGCTTCATATGATATGCCTAGGAGTTCTGAGACTTCCATACTTGACTTATTTTATACCATTAAAATTTTATAATCCAACCTGTATTGACAATTTATCATCAGCCATGAATCATGATGAGTCACATAATAAACTATGTCATCAAGGCTATGAATAATAAAATGATCAGCAATGTGGCCAACATTTATTAGTAGATCAGGTAAAAGGAAATCTAAGCTATGAAAGGAAAAAAGGAAAGCAATTTAGCCAACAGATATGTGAAGCATTCTATGTGTAACTGAGAAGNACCCTCTTGTCACACACCCCCAATTTAGTCACTGTAACAGAATCCCAAGAGATGAAGATACTTCCACTCAATTATTAAGTGGCAATGTGAGAAGTACGTCAGTGTGGTGAGACCATCACGTCCATAAGCTGTAGGTCTTGGCATCTTCAGGCCTGATCCCCTTACTCGGACAGATCCTCACTCCTGGCATAAAGATGACCAGTGATGGTTAGCATATCACTCCTTGCACCTACATGCAGCTTGATATCCATGTGCCTTACGGTTTTATCTTTCTTTTGTAGAACTATCTGTGGTTAAAGTTTGGCCATGAAATAATCACTTAATTCTCCAAACACATCTTGTCCATGGGTGTTCTGTTTCAGAGCCATCTTCCCCTTCAGTGCAGAAAGGTACTGTAGCTTATTTTCCCTATGGAACAAGGAATGACCCCAGAAAGCTGAAGGCAATTTTCTTAAGTNACGTACAACTCCAGGTTGTTTGTTCTAGAACAAGCCTACAACAAACTCTACTTTTCATCAATTAAAAAAGAAAGTTGTTTTCCACTTCAGACTTAAGCAAGGAGTTACTTTTCAAAGTAAANTAAAAACATCAGAATACAAACCATTCTCAAAATATCTTGATTTTGAAAGGAGTCAGGTAAGGGTCACAATGAGCCAAGTGGCTGGCATCACGCCAGCTATGAAAATCTATTTAAATAGATCTCTGGATAATAACACANGGGGAGAAAAACTTTCTGTTTAAAAGATGACAACTAGATTTTTTTTTAAATCACTTCAGTAGTTTAAAATTTTTTAACTTATTTTGCCAATTTGTACAGAGAAGAAATAAAATTGCAGTTATGATTTAATGCAGACTTAATCTAAATATTCCAGGTTATATGATTACTCAGGTTTTTATTAGACTGAAATTGGTAGTGGGTTCTTTAAATTTATATTATGTCAGATCCATTCATGGGATTCTCTTGGTTTATGCAGCCTGTAAATGCAGCAACAATATGTATGACTTTCTCTCTGGCTCAATAGCAGCTGCTTCCTTTCTTCAGGCTTGCCATCATTTCCCTGCTACTCTACCTCCCTACAAAAACATCAGTGGTAAGAATCAGCACTATACTTAATCCCTGTCATTTCAGAGTCTTTCGTAAGGCATTTACATGCCAAATGCAGCACCTTCTCCTTATATAATAGAAGGTAAAGACTTTGGCCAAAACAGATTGATACTCCAATGACTATAAACCATGAGCCCCCTCTCTTTAAGCCCTCCTAACAAACAGGATGTATTTCCAATTGAAAGCTTGCTTTTAACTGAAGTAGGTGAAACTTAACTGCTCAATCAATCATACTCATATACACTGTAGATTTGTACAAAATCTTCCATTTCTAATGCAGCAGGGAAACTAAATTCCCTTTTACATTTTGGGGAGCAAGAGCAGGGAATGAGCTTGGGGCTTCACGAATGCCAGGTAAGCGGCAACTGCTGAGCTGCAGAATCTACCTCCCCGTTCTGCTTTAACTTTCTAATCTTGAAGTCAAATTAAACAAGCAAGAGTTAAACTGTTATAATGTACTGTTACATAATAAAAGTTTCCTGTAGGCATTTACAAACACTTCCCAAATCCTCCACATTGTAGGCAAATTAAACCTCTAAATTAGAAGGTTCACTGATTACAGACATACCTGAAAAACAATGTAGCAACTAGAAGACACAACCTTTCATTTCATTTCCCTTGGGTCTTAACTAAAATGCCTGCAGACTTTTCAATGCCCTTGATGCATGCCAAGTAGGGGTCGGAAGACAGGAGACTGGTTGGACAATTGACTTCTTATTTTACTGAATCGGATACAAAAATAACCAAGTGCAGAAGGTTTTATAGTACCTGCGCCCCTCAAAGCAAACAGCGTGGAATGAAAAGTACACAAGGTATGCTTAGAAACAGCCAGAAACACTTCCTCCAGACATTGTTCTTGCTTTCACGTTGCCATTTTCCACAACTGTTTCTCAGGTATCAGAAATGAAGATAATTCCACGAAATATACTCCATCTAAAAAGAGACGAATTCTACTTTCTCAAAAACAAAAACCAAACCCCGGTTCTGGGAAAGCATATGTCAAAATTTTGCCTTTCTGTATTAACTGACCAAAAAATGTATATATACTACCTATTATTATTTTTATACATATTTAACAATCTAAAAGTTGTAGGACTGTGCTTTTTATTCAGTGAAACTCGACGACAAAGACAGATATGGCCCTTTCCACTAATAAATTACATCTTGAAATATACATGACTGTGATGTCTCCGGGTTACTTGCAGTGGTAACTTACACGCCCCGAATTTCACTGTACCAGACAGTTCTATCTGTCCCATCGCTGGCCAAACACTGCTGCTCTGTTTCTATTCATTATGTATTATACGAGGCCTAAACACAGCCCAGTATGACGAGGGGAAATATTCCAATCCTTATGACAGCAGTGATGCATTCAAGATTTCTCACAGTACAGCCCGGACCTGGAGCACTAAAAGGCGTTTTCTGATACAGCTAAAATATGTTGGCTGCAAGCTCGTCACTCAAGAACATTTGGCCTCTGTCTCTGCGGGTATTCAGAAAACCCTAGTTTTAAAAAAAATGCGCTATACAAACCTTGCAAAACCAAACTTGCCAAGAGCCTTGTGCAACGATCAATAACCTTGGGCCACACTGACACCCAAATTCACGGTCCTGGAGACCAATGCAGCAAAAACCCAGAACCATAGACTGGAGCCCCAACAAACTACCGCGCTTCCCTCTCCGCCGCCCTCTGCCGCAGGAAGAGAAGCGGAGGCAGGAGAATGAACGAGGCTCACCAGCTCTGAAAATGCTCCGTGACCTCTCGCTGCGCGGGGAAAGCAGGGCTGGGAAGGCGCTAGTGCGGCCCCGGCCGGTGCGGACTCTGTCCCTGGTGCATTCCTTGCATTCCAGCACAATCTGTCGCCAGCCTACGAGCTGGCAGCGCGCGTCGCCCGTTGGACACACACACACACACACACACACACCTGCCTATCGCGGCGCCTGGAGCAACCGCGGCGCCTCCGCTGCCTGCGCTCGCGGGGTGTCGCACTCAACCATCACACCGCCAAATCCCAGCCCCGCCGCTGGTCCCCTCGTTTCCCAAGGAGCAGGAGGGGACAGGGACCCCTGATCCTCCGATGGGTGCAGCGGCCCCGCTCCAACTCCTGGCAACGCGAGGAGGCAGGGCGGTGCGGGAGGGCGGCCCGTAGCCTTGGGGCTGGGGCGCCCGCGAGGGAGGAGCGTGCGGTTTGCTGCCGCGAGCTGGGAGCCTTGGACCCGCCGGGCGGTCGCCACCAGCACCAGTGAGCCGTTGCTCCTGAGGAACTAGGGACCAAGCGACAGACGGCCGGCCCGCGGCGCAACGGAGCGCGGGAGCCGCGGGGCTCAAGTTCGGGAAACGGTGGCGCGCTGCCGGAGGAGAAGCGACCGCACCGAGCGGTGCGGGGCAAAGTTGTGCGCCGCCGGGGGGGAGGGGAGAGGCGGGCGGGATGGCGGAGCACGCGGCGGGGACTGAGCGACCGGAGCCAGGGAGCCGCGGGGGGCGCCCGGGCTGTCTCTTATACACATCTAGATGTGTATAAGAGACAGCGTCAGCACGCCGCCGTCCCCAGACAGGCTGCGCGCCCGCCCCATTGGGCGGAAGGAGAGGGCCGGCCCTCCCCATTGGCCCGGCCCTCATATTGAACAAGCCAATGGGAGCTGCGGTTTCAGGTCGCCATGGAGACCGATGCTGTGAAGAGCGAGAGGGCCAGGAGAAGGTGGGGAGTGAAGATGAAGGTGTCTGTGGCCTCTGGCGCGGGAGGGGGTTCGGGGGAGGAGTATTAGGGGATTCCTGAGCTAGGGCTCTGAAATCGGGCGGGTCTTGCTTTTGACTACTGCCAAGACTGTGCATGGTAGGGCCTGTCTCTTATACACATCTAGATGTGTATAAGAGACAGAGCCAATGGGAGCTGCGGTTTCAGGTCGCCATGGAGACCGATGCTGTGAAGAGCGAGAGGGCCAGGAGAAGGTGGGGAGTGAAGATGAAGGTGTCTGTGGCCTCTGGCGCGGGAGGGGGTTCGGGGGAGGAGTATTAGGGGATTCCTGAGCTAGGGCTCTGAAANCGGGCGGGTCTTGCTTTTGACTACTGCCAAGACTGTGCATGGTAGGGCTTGTCCCTGGCGTCAAAGGCAGAAACAACTGAGCCCCTGGACTTCTGCTTTACATTGAGAGCTCAGGAGTAGGCGGTTCATTTTTCCTGCACCTGGGNAGCCTGCAAGGCTATGCCCTTTGACCTTTGACATCTGTGCAGCCCGGTGAGTTCCACTCNATTCCTTAAATCTCTGCTTCTTCCTGACGTCACAGGGTCACTCGAATTCTTCCAACCACTCCCCCTTCCCTGAGCCGGGTATTTCCTCAGATTTTTTTTTGGTTCTTCAAGTCTATAACCCCTCCCAAGGGAAACAGGATTTCTTGCGCGTGGTATTTTGGTAAGGAAACTGGATGGGATTGTGCAAAAGGATCGACCCACAGCAAAATGAGTTCTATGCTTGCTTTCCAAAGCAGCAAGTCACTGATCTCTCCTTTCCCCTCCCTCTGTCCTGTGTGCTTTCTGCACTGAGCTTAGCAGGTGTACGCTCTTTCCAGTGTTTCACGGGCTGGAGCAGTGCCAGAATCAATCCTGATGATTTTGCAAAGAAGAGAAGAAATAGATTACAATAGATGGACTTTTGTTTTCTGACTACTTTCCAGGTTATCTCTAAATTTGAGGAAAAAAATAATGAATTGGGACATGGAATCAGTACTCACCCAAAATTTTGACCTTTAGTAATGAATGCTCCACTTTCATTTAAGTCATTTTGTGCTAGTTTGCTTGTGCTAATTATTTTTGATGAGTGATGTTCATAATTAGATACTACCCATTAATCTGGAACTTATAGACATGATACTACTTTTAAACATATTTTTAAAAGATCATCACTCTGGCATATAGCCACTGATATACTCATCTTCCTTCTTTTGGTGACTTTGTTATTTTCATAATATCCTCTTTAGTTAAAAAAAATCATGTTTATATNCTACTTTCCCTCAAAATAAGGGACTATATTAATTTTTCTCATTATATTGTGTGGGAAAAGCTGATAGGAAGTTTGAAATTGCAAATATTTTGTTGAGGGAAGCAGATTACTGTGTGTGCAAGCTATATGTATCTAACCTGCATTCTGAATTACAATTGGATGGTTTGTTTTGCTGTTGGTTTTTGTCTTTTAAAATATATCCTAAGAAATGTTAATATGGCATCTTGCTTGGGGAAAAAAAATCTCCTTGGTACTTATTGTAAACTTGAATTTAATTGACAGTCCTATGCAGAGTTGGACTGTGGAACAAAATGGGAAACATGAATATATCACTTAAATATTTTAGAATTAGGGTGGAGGCAGCAAGCAGTAAGGTTGGAGATATCTCATGGCTTGTCATTAGGAAAATTAGCTGCTTTTGAGTTTTTCTTGGTTTTGTTGTTGTTGTTTCCTTAATGTGTATTTGTTCATAGGAGAATAGAAAAAGGTAAAATTCAAAGGTTGGTAAATAAGACATTTTAGGTGTATAGTCAAGATACCAATTTTTTTAAATTTTAAGTAATATGGAACGAATGGAAGTTTTGCCTAATCAAAAGCGAAAATGGGTATCTCACTTTTTTCCTTTGTAGAAAGAAGGAAAATAGAATCAATTTTATTTCTACTTTAATAATCATTTTCTTTTGTATTTTTCTCAAAACATGTATCCGNCAAGTATTTTCATATTGTTTTTATGTGTGTAATTTACATGTCATTTCCATTGTCAGTGATTAAAATGTTACTGAAACCCAACAGGAATAATGGATGTCCCTAAATCAGTTGTCATTCAACATTATTTTTTTTCTTGTTATATTTAGTGGAAAAAAATTTTTTTGAACTTTTATTGCTAAGCATTGCTGGTTAAAGCTAAAAAACCACTTTGCTCCACTAAAAGTTGATGCTACTCAGAACCTACCAGGCTCCTACATTCCTTTCACCACCAGGGTGGTGATAAGGAGCTCTCTAGGAGCCTTCTCTCACATCTGCCTCATTCTGGTATCGAGTCTGCACTGTACTGAGAATCCCTCCATTCTGCAAGGGAGCCTACATAGGATTCCACCCTGGGGAGCCAGCAAGNGGCCCTTCAACGCACCTTTCTTAAACCTCAGTCTCAATCTTGACACCTTTGCCCCCATCAGCCCCTATTGAGGAGTGCCCTGCCTTGTCTGTGCTCATACTCCAGCTGTGCTGTTAAACACTCAGTCCTCCTGCCGACAGGGTTGTTCTCTGTCGCCCCCNCTTTCTCAGGTTCCCTTTTATGCACTCTCCTCCCAAGTTTCTCCCTCCGCCTCCCAAACATCCGACCTTTTATGGACCGCTTTTTGCTTTCCTCCCTCTTTATCCGCTGGCCTTTCCTTTCACCAAGAAGCAGCACTGACAGGAGAACTCCCCTCTTTCATCCTAGATGCTCTGACCCTTGAAATTGTTCTGAAGATGGTTCTGTCTCTCCACAAAATTGCAGCTCATTTGGCTAAGTTCTCACATNTAACAATGTCTTTTGGACTGGGNNTGGGGTACATGCATGTACGTCCAGCACTTAGGTACCAGAGGTGGTCAGATCAGAAGTTTATNGTCATCTTTGTGTACATAGCAAGTTTCAGGCCAGCCTTGGTTACATGAGACCCTGTCTCAAGACAAGCAAACAAACAAACAAAAACACAAGTTTGCTTAAAACTTGGCAGGATTTGTAGTCACTTGGGGGGAAGAGAGTCTTTTTTTATGCATAAACAGATTTTTTTTAAGTTTTTATTTTTTATGTGAATAAATTTATTTATTAGAAGACTGTCATATTCAGAGTCTTCTCACATTTAAAATGAGAAATATGAGGCAGTGAGAGCCTAAGTAAACTGACCAATGTTACATCATCAATTAGCAATAAATCATGACTATCCTTGACCTGCTGATTATACCGCTTAATTATTTTTTAAAATATTTTTTATTTAAAACAATTTTTAAATNTAATATATTTTGGTCATATTCTTCCCCTCGCCTCCCCCAAATCATTCCAGATCCTCTCTTCCTCTCTACCACCCAACTTTCTTGAAAAACCAATACAATAAAACCCTCCCAAACCAATGAAACACCCCCAAAAAACCAAACCAACAAACAAAAGCNCCACCAAACTGTAACCAAATAAAAGCATACAATAATACTGTAGAGTCTATTATATGTTGGCCAATTACTCCTGGACANGAGATCTGCCCTGGAGTGGTTGATATACCCAGTGTCACTCCATTGGAGAAAACTGATTTTCCTGTTCCCAGCAGGTATGAGTGGCAGTTCAGTTGTTATCTTTATCCTAGTGGCTAGGTTTTCATTCATTCATTCATTCATTCATTCATTCATTCATTCATTTTTTTAAATATAACAAAATAAAATATAATAAGATAAAACAAAAACATTCACATTGAAGTTGGGCAAGACAAACCAACAGAAGGAAAAGAGCCCAAGAGAAGGCACAAGAATCAGAGACCCCTGCCCCCCTCGTTTGAACACTCAGGAATCCCAGAAAAACATAGTTGCCATAGTTGGAAGTCAGCTTCCTGTAAGGATGTGGGAAGACCTACCTACCTTGGATGGAATCTGCACCATTTCTGGGGCTGGGCCCTGCACTAAATTAAAAGGNGAGACAAGCATCCCTTGTGTTCTCTGCTCCTTGACTGGGTGTCATGCCAGCTGTCTGGAGCACCTGCTNCCTGACTTCCCTGTATTTGGGCTATAACCTGAGACTGTGCGCCAGAATCATCCCTTTTCCCCTCAGTTGCTTGTGTCAGGTATTTTATAATAGAAAAGAAGCTGAGACACCCCCAATTCCAGGTTCTCCTAGAGGAGGGAACCTTTGTCAGCCAGCCTGAGAAGCCATAGAAATGCAAATGGCCTCCTTGAGCAGAGGGAGCTGGTGTAAACATTCTAGGTCTGGCTGCTGGGTAGCTGTGGTATAAGGAGGGGGCCTCTCCTTAGGCTGATGGTGGACAAGGNTTAAAGAGAATGAAGAGGTTGGCTGACTTTACCCCAGGATCAGAAGTAAACAGCAGAACCCCAAGGAACTCTCCAGCCCCAGTGCAGAAAGTTGACCCGAACCTTACAAAAGCTGGGAAGACGGCAGTACTCTGCAGTGTTTACTATTTTCATATTAGCTCAAGATGATTAGTGAAAATTTTCCTTTTGAAATATGCCATAGAAAGGAAGGAATAGAAGATGTCTCTCTCTGATATCTCTACAGTAGGTAGGAGCAGTGAAAACAGAAACTGAAAACACACCAGCACTGGTAGCTTTTATTATTGAAGAGAACTGTTTCAACAAGCAGGCAGGTGGTGAATGAGGAAAAGAANAGCAGTGCTGAGCCTCAGGACGATGGCTAGGGTTCAAAAATAGCCCAGGTGGTTCAGGATTGACAATGCCTCACCTTCAGCCACATTACCTGAAATATACAAATCCTTCACCACTCTAAAGACCCAACTGGGTTTCCAAAGCCTATCCCCAGCCACCAATCTCAGGCCACCTTCTGCCTTCGTATATTACCGTGGCACTTCACATTTTACCCCCTGGTGTAGTTGTTTCTGTGAGAACATTCTCCCTGAGAAGATATGTTCCATGGCATGTCCAAGACTACCCCTTGGATTGCCTGGAGCCCCTGAAGTATGCCACACAGTAAGAGAAGCCTGTGTTCATTAATCATTATAGTCCTTACAGGAAGCTGATTTCCAANTATGACAGATAGGAATCAGTAATGTCGGGAGGTAATTAGAAAAAGATGAAATTAAATATTCAATGTGGAAAATGAGAATCTGTACAGAGTAGAGATTTCTCCTCTGTAGCCTTCAAAGACAGCAAGCCTTGGAAACATGAAGACATGAGTGGAAACATGCATGAAAAGAAGTGGATTCNTGTGCCTTCTTCACAATGCAGGCTGTAGAACTCTGTTTATAGGGAAAGCGATTGGAACTCAACTTTGCCAAGATGTTTGAACAAGAGTCACTTAATTTTTGTCTTCATATGAAGCTCCAAAGTGATGNTGTCTCTCAAAACAAGATAAGATCATTAGAATTGAATAATTTCACAAAATCAGAAAGCCATCAGACATTTGGTATGTGTAACAGACATCTGTTGTGTGTGATGATCATACTTCCTAGATCTATCCCCACAGCCTTTGAAGGAGACAGCAACCTTATGGAGGCCTAATTTAATGTAGCCCAGCCACTGGCTGTTTACCTGTGACTGTAATGGTATCAGCCAGAGTTTTCTGGCAATGCAGAACTTAGCAAGCAAGCTGCCTTGGTCCTGATGTTGCCTCAG
>LZPO01108035.1:108080-128212 GCA_001675575.1 Neotoma lepida | reverse complement strand
AAAACAATAAGGGAACAAAGAACTTATCAAAAGATAGAAATCATAAAAAAGAATCAACTTATTGAGCTAAAGAATGCAATCAGTGAAAAAACAAAATGAAATAAAATGTCAACAGAGATTCAGCTGAGCAAGAGGCATCAAGGAAGCAACGACAGATCAGTAAAAATCATCTGATCGACAAAAAGAAAAAGAAAGAAGCAAAGTTTTGAGGATTTATGGAATACTTCCAAACGAATCAATGTGATGTGTTAATTGTCATGTTGACAGACTCTAGGATCTCTTGGTAAGTGGGCCTCTGGACATGCTGGTGGCCGATTGTCTTGACTGTATTAACTGAGCCTGTGGGTGGCACTGTTCCCTGGCTGGGATCTTGGGTTAAGTAGAGAAAGGAAGCTGGGCAGTACTTCCTGATTGGAGATGTCATGTGACCAGCTGTTTCACGCTCCTGCCTCAACCTCCCTGCTAGGATGGACTGACTATCCCCTTGAATTCTGAGCCAGCACAAACTTTCTCTTTGAGTTGCTTTTGTCAGGGTATTTCGTTGCAATGGCACGAAGAGGAACTAATATACAAACCCGTCAGTGAATTGTGAGACTCACACGAGGAGAAGAGAGACAGAGCATGCCCAAAACAAACAAATGAACAAACAAAACCTACTTACGGAAATAATGTCTGAAAACTCCCCCAATCTGGGAGAAAATAAGTAGACTGACCATAAAGAGGTCTACACAGAGACATGTTATACTTTAATTGTTAAGATTCAGGCAAATTTTGAAGGAAAAAAGAAAAGTAAGTCACACTTTCAGGGAATTCCATTAGGTCACCAGTGTATTTCTCAGCAGAAACATTGCAATTAAGGTCCATGTACTATATGTATAAAACCCTAAAGATTCAAGAATAACAACAACAAAAAAACCGTGTTAGAACTTACAGGGAGTTCAGTAACAATACAGAGCACTAAATCACTCAGTAATGGGTCTATACACAAGCAAGAAATTAGCTAAAAAGAAAATTAAGAAAACAATCCCACTTATAATAGCAACAAAATGATACAATGCTTAGGAATAGTCAACCGAAGATATGGAAGATTCATGCCGAACACTACAAAACACGGATGAAGAAACTAAAAATCACAGAAAAATGTGAAAGACACTGTGTATTTTGGGGCTAGAAGAACAATGTTTAATACACATATTTCCAACAGTGATATATATTCAGTGCAATTGATATCAAAGTCTCTGGTCTTTTAAATAACAGAACTAGAAAATTTCTAAATTTTATGTAAAACTATAGACTATCCCAAATAGTCAAAGAAATTGAACGGGATCAAAGGAAGTTAGAGTTTCTGATTTCAATATATGTTATAAATCTATAGTACCCATAACAATATAGTGCTATAACTCCAACAGAGAGAGACCAATAGAACTGGTTAGAAGTCCCAGAAACAAATTCACCTTATCAATGGTTGGAGGACTCGATGGGGAAAAAATACACTGAATGGGGAAATTATAATCTTTTCGGTAAACCATCCTGGGTAAACTAGATATCCATCCATACAAGAACAGCTCTGGATCCTTATCCCACACTTTATACAAAATTCAACATGGACTGGATTAAAGATTTGAACATAAGACCTGAAACTGTAAAGCTACTGTAAAGAACAGGACAGAAACTTCTTGATGTTGTCCCAGGAATGAATTGTTGGATGTGACACNAAAGTGCAGAGGAAATCATTAGCACAATTTTAAAAATCATGCATTCTTTATGTCTGATAAGGCATAGCAAGATATATGTGTGTGGAAGGGGCTAGCCCAAGAGCCAACAAGGAACTCAGTTTAGAAATGTGCAAAGGACCTGATAGACTTCTCTGTGGAGAAGACATACCAATTGCTGCCAGGTATTTGGCAAAGTGCTCAACATGACTTATCAGCAGAGAAATGGGAGTCAAAATCACAAGGAAAATCATCTGTGATAGATTGGCCTAGAGAGTATGTTGGTATCAAAAAAGCCAAGAGAGTAATATTGGTCATGATGTGAAAAAAAGAAACCCTTGTATGCTGCTGACGTGAATGCAAATTGTAAAGCTGTTATAGAAAATTAAAAATGAAACTACCCTATGTTCCAGCAATCATGTGGCATTGTTTACAATTGTGACACAATGTGTGTGAGCAAGTTGCATTTCCATCGGTGGATGAAACAAAGTAAACATGCTATCTTCCTACACGCAATATTCTTATCCTTAAGGAAGAAGGAAGTTCTGTCATTTGTTGATCCATGGAGAAGCCTGAGGACTGTATAGTAACTAACATTAGCCAGGCACAGAAAGACAGATTCTAGAGAGCACATTTCTATGCGGATCTGAAATAGCCAAACTCCTGGACTCAGAGAGTGTGGCGGTTGCCAGGGGACTGAGGACAAAATAGGGAGATCTTGATCGAAGGGTACCAAGCTTCAGTTATCTATGATGGATAACTCTGGACATGTAATGTACAATGTGACTAAAGTTAGTAATGCTGTATAGCACATTTGAAGCCTCCTAATACATATATATGTATATATATGTATATATATATACATATAATCATCATAAAAATGGAAAANTGGTTATGTGGATCATAGATATATTAATTAATTTGGTTGTGGTTATTTCATGTTCTATACAAATAAAATATTCTCTGTGCNTCTTTAATATTTGCAGAATTTGTTNGTCAATTGTACTTCAATAAAGCTATGAAAATACTTTCACATCTTCTGAGTCACGTAGCAAGTGGTCTGAATGGGGCCTGAGTACTTTGCTTGAGCCCATAATGTATGTGCTCCTACTAGCAAGCCAGTTACTTGAAGTGACAGTTTTTTCGTTTTGATATTTTAGTCGACGTTTCCTTTTCTGTGTCTTAGGCTTATTTGGGTCAGAGATTCCCTCTGAGAAGTTGATGAAATCTGTGTAATCTCTCCCCAGGAAAAGTAACTCAAAAAATTGTTGCATATAATTACGAGGCTCTGCAAACCTCGACATATGACGATGGACTCCAGCCATGGACCAGTTTAAGATCTATTCTTCAATTATGGCCTACTTAATTTTTAATATTGTTCTATATGTAGGCATCTTAGTTTACTCTAACTTTTTTCTATCAGATACTCTATTGCCCAAAACTTAGTGACTTACTCACTGACCTGACTCTGTATCTCTCTTTCCAGTGAACTGGGTCATATATTTTCAGTTTACTTAATATGTTCATTAAAAAAAAAATCTTCTCATGTATCTTGACACAACTCTAGTTTTAAGGGATGATATTGCTAGAAAATTATTTTTTAAAAAGTCAGTTTGTTTGTGGAATATCTGAGGGACAGAGATTCCTTGGACAGGTTGTCCCCTCCTAGACATGTGATCTAAGAAAGAAGACATCTGGGGAAAGAAGGTTGTGTGACTAGAAGCCATCAGTGAAATACTGAGGACAGACTGGAGTCAAGTGGGTGAGTTCAGAGGTAGCTAGTGGCATTGCCACCATCCTTCCTTCCCTTGTTTTAGAAAAATG
Source organism: Neotoma lepida (assembly GCA_001675575.1). Taxonomy (NCBI): domain Eukaryota; kingdom Metazoa; phylum Chordata; class Mammalia; order Rodentia; family Cricetidae; genus Neotoma; species Neotoma lepida. The sequence goes on along the minus strand of LZPO01108035.1, from coordinate 124,676 downwards.
AAAATTCACAGAGGGATATGAACAGCTTGGGTGGCAGATGGTGGCAGAGAGAGCTATTCCAACCCAAATTTGAGGACTNTATCAAAATCCTAGGCAGAAGGAATCTTGTTTTCTTCAAGGTCTTAGGTGAGGTCAGAGGAGAAGAAAGAGAAAGAACTGTTAAGAGGTATGGAGAGGGAGAGGAGAAGTTAGAGAGAAAGGGAGAAGGGGTGGGAAGGAGGGAGGGAGGGAAACAGAGGTTCAGGAAACATCCTTCTTACTAACCAGGCAGATCTACACTTGTTGATTACTGCCGTAGTGTAGCCTGCCTACCTGGTGCTTCTTTCAACAATGTGCACCTAATGTTTTGTTTGCTTGTTTGTTTTGCTTTGTTATGTTTTTTTTGCTGTTGTTTGTTTGTTTGTTGTTTTTAGAGAGGTGGTTATTTGAACTTGGGCTAGCCCATAACTCACTATGTAGACCAAGCTGGCCTCAGTTTTGCTGTAGTCCCTTTGCCTCTGTCTCTAAGTAATGGGATCACAGGCGTGTGCCATCATGTCTGCCTATAGTGACTTTCTAACTGTTCTGACAGTTAACGTTTTTATGAATTACTGTGCAGGGGTGGGGGTGTATAAAATAAATGGACTACTTTTGAACCTGTATGTCTTACCCTGCCTCTGTCTCATACTCCCCTACAGGGCACTTTTGTTGATATTTGAAGCAGATAAGTCATGCCCACACCAGAGCATGTGGCCTAGTAACACAGCACAGTTGGCCTTTTAGCACCCACTTTTGCCTATCACCATCCTTGTGTTAGTCCTGGCTTTAGTTGGACAAGTTTTCCACAGAGGCTCCTGTGTTAAAGGGTTGTCTCCAAGGTGATGTGGTCTTGGAGGCACAATGGACTTTTGNTAGGCAGGGCCTCATGGAGGTCCTTAGGGTATTGACAGTATGACTTTGAAGGGGATTGCGGGAAGTGGTCTTGCGCTCCCTTGGCTCAGGTGTGAACAGTTTGCTCCACCACAAGGCTTTCCACAATATTGGGTTTTGTGTCTAGAATTCACTTAGCCAAGTAAATGTGAACCTGGATAGGGAGTTTATGGGATAGGCATGTTGGGGAAATATGCATGTGGAGAGATCAAGGATGCTGGTCCAGNNANNCNNNTCACATAGAATCAATCACCTTGCCAGTCATTAAGGAGGCTTATGTTTTGGGGAAACTCCTGTCACATTCAGATATTAGTTTCTGTTTCTTTCTTCAAGAAGTTGTAAATATAGTTCCAGAAATCATATTATGCACACAATTCACATTCCTGTTTCATATGTTTATGAGTTCTAGCCTTAAAGTAGCCTAGACCTACTTTAAATATTATGTCCAACCAATATCCTTATCCATTAAATGCAATTAATGTAAACAATTAATTTTGATGATTTCTACTATAACCAAATTCAAATACATACATGAGATAAATCATTAGCTTTGGGGGAATTTATAAACCATGATTCAAATTTATTAAACTGCTTTTTAAAGATTTAAAGACTAAATAAATAGCCAACCCTTTAATACATTCTATTCACTTAATTAAGTAGAAAATATTTCACGAATATTTTTTGGTACTTCCAACTTTTGCTCAATTTGCTTTGGGAAATTCAGTGAAAACCTGGGCGAGAGGGACTTGCCGACCTGATATGAGCTGTGGAGTCTTTCTTTGTATCAGGGTAGATTGTCCTCAGATTTGACCCACTCCTTCATTCAAACAGACTGGACATTTACCATCATAACTAATGAAGTTTATAGCTGTAAAAAAGCAGAGAAGTATGTAATTTCCCTGTATTTAAATTCTTTTTTATTGTTCACAGGTTCGAAGAAGTGTTCAGGGCTCTTAATTTTTTAAAAGATGGGCAAATTAAAATTTCTTTAGTTTTTTAAAGATTTATCTTATTTTATGTGTATCGGTGTTTTGCCTGCCTGCATGTACAACACATGCATGCCTGGACCTCTCAGAGGCCAGAAGGGGAGTTGTTTCCAGGGAAACTGGAGTTACAGCTGCTTAGGAGCCATCATGTGGGTGCTGGGAACTGAACCTGGGTCCTCTGCAAGGGCGACAAGTGCTCTTAACCACTGAGCCATCTCTCCAGCTCCAAAATTCTTTAATTTTAAACGATGTATTATATATGATATAATCAAATATGATATAAACAAGTTTTGTGATCACACCATCCTTGTTCCCTTCAGACCCAGTGGAATGATGTTTAGTCATGCCTTCTTTATTCTTTCAGTATCTGTTAATGACAATAAAATAAATATGTATTTTTATTTCCCTTCCTTCCTTTACAGAACAGGCAAAGTTTAAAGATTCTCCCCAGAGTTCTGTCCTTATTTTGACTTATTTTCAGTTGGTAATTCTTTGCACAGAGAATTTATGAAATTATCTACACAGATACAAGATCTCCTTAAAGTTGTTGAAATTAATAATATGTTTTTTCATTTAAATTTATGTTTAACTGATACATAAAAGCAACAACGTTATTTATTAATGGAGTGCCATGTGCTGTTTCAGTGTATATAAATATTACATGATGTTTATGCATCAAGATAAATATATCTATCTTCTCAAACATTTATTACTTCTATGTGGTGAAACATTCAAGACCCTTTCTTCTGGCTTTTGACATACACACCCTGCTTGCAATAGCACACTAGAATTTTTTTTTTTCTGGAAACAGAGTCACAGTATGTAGCCCAGGCTGGCCTGGAATTCACTGTCCTCCTCCCTCAGCATCTGAGTGCTGGGGTTGCCTGTGCCACCATGGCTTCATGCCAGAGCTTCTTAGTCCAATCCAACCCAACTTTTCTCCTTGCCACACTTCCCCACCTGCATGTAATGAGTGTTCCACTCCCTCCCTATGTTTGTGATGTTTTGTTTGTTTGTTGGAGGCAGAACCTCACTATGTAGACCAGGCTGGCCTGGAACTCAGAGATCCGCCTGCCTCTGCCTCCTGATTGCTGGGATTAAGGGCGTGCGCCACACTTGGCCCTTGAACTAGCTTTTTTATACTCCACATGTGAGTAAACTCATGCGGTACTTATTATCTTCCTGCGCCTGGCTTACTTCACTTGACATGATGAATTCCAGTTCTGCCTGTTTTTGAAAACAGCAGTCGTTACATTTTAAGGCTGAAGAGTATTTTAATTTGTGTATATAGCACAGCAACGTGTTTTAAAGTTAACATTAATAGATAGCACTCTTATAAGATCTCAGAATGACTGGCTAATTTTCTGAAACACAATGCTTGGGTTCAGGACACCAGAGAGGGAGCCTCATCTTCTGAGGTGACTAGAATGTTCTGCTGTGTTACTCACATCGCCATATCTACCTAGTTTGATGGTATGTGTTGGTTCCTCCCCGTGCCATGTTTGTTCCAAATTTTCAAATTAATTTCTCACATAAAAATCACACTAGGAAACTGTGAATTGACCTAAGAAACAATTAAGAATGACTTAGGATTAATGCAAGTTTGAAAACTTTTCCTTTCAAGGTCTTACAGTGGTGTTGCAGGAGTTTAAGCTGTCTGAATTTACCGTGCTGAATCAAGGCTGATGCCAATGTTTGGCTCTAGTGCAGTCATATGATGAGCTGACTCTGAAGCTGTGAGCTTTTGAGCTGCTTGAGCCCTTCCTGCCCCTCATTGTTCTGATTTCTCTCTGCTGATTATGAAGATCTTCTATCCCCGCCACTAATTGCTATGAGATCCGCTTCAAAAGTGCCCAAGATTATATGATAGCTCTGCAGTTAGTCTTGAATGGAGTTTTTCAGTGATGATAATGATAATCTCACCTTGTTGGCCTTGTGGTCTGCACTGTGTACCGTGCTAAGCTCCTTGTATATGCAGTTAATCTTATCCCTTATGTCTAGAATAACTTCGAGGAGGCAGTCAGCATTCTGATACCACATTGTAAGAGGCAACAGAAACTCAGAGAGGTTGTTCTTCCAAAGCCACACAAGTAGTAACTAGGGAACTTGAATTCAAGCTTTTTGGATCCACACAATAGCTACTGTACATTGCTGTGTCAAGAGGACCAATCTGCAGCACTGATGCCCAAGCTATGTTAATAGCATCTTGGTGAATTTGGTTCACTTAGTTTCTTTGGATTAAACTTTTTCAGCTTATTCATCTATTAAATACATTATTTTATTTCTTAAAATAAATACTAAGATAAAACAATGGTGTGTGTGTGTGTGTGTGTGTGTGTTGACACAAGACCAATAATTTTGGCAGTGTCACTTTTTAAAAGCTGGTATTAAATGCCATTTTTAATTGTTTAGCTTGGTGGGTGCATTAGAGACAGTGGTTCACTGTTCCACTTTGGAAAAGCTGCTCTCTGTCAGGTTTGTGAACAGCTTCATTGTTTAGTTCACACAGAGGTCAGTAGTTCTAAAAATACACTTTTAATAGGTCATGCAATAGATGTTTTGTAAGTGTTGTAGGGACTTGCCCTTGGTTGAGATGAGTGATTTTGTGTCTTCTTTGTGTGTGTGTGTGGCTGTGTTGCCTATGTGGGGGTGTATCTTGTTTGAAAGCCTGAGGCTTATAATCTTACAAACTGAACTCTTACATCTCTGTTTTGTGAAATGTCTATTATATATCATTGCATTTGACAGATGTTTGGCTGTGGGACTTCAGAACATGGGCTTTTGGTCAGAATTAAAAGAAAAAGGAGATATGTGGTCATTTTGTTTGATTAAAAAACATTGAGGCAATTGATTCCATTCAGGCTGGCAGCCTTTTCAGGTGACTTCAGTTTCTGTGTCGTCAAACCTAATTCAGCTTTTCGTCTGCCCTGGGAGACTGCTTCTCTGCTCTGGATTCTCTTCTTAGCATGATGAAGTGTTAAGATTTGTTCATTTCAAAACAGACCGTTTAAAAATGAAAAAGCCACATCGTTCAGCTCACTGGACTGGGCGCCTTAGCGACCGGGTCTCTTCTCAGCTGTAGAAAATCTCTTAAAGCAAAATCACATGACCCACAAGAAAAAGCTATTACTTCAGTGTGAGGTGGTTTATTCTGCTCCTTAGTCTACTGAAAGCAGGGCATTAACTGGAAGGAGTTTGGCAGAGCTGTTTAGCCAAAGGTCCAAGTTCTAAATCCTGGCAGACAACATTCCTTTGAGTTATGTTCTTCTATAACTTTTTAAAGTCTCCTTTTGACCATAACCCTTCATTTTCACCAGCAGAATTGAGATTAATACATCCACTGAGAGAGAGGAGGTATTTTAGATGAAGTTGTTATAAACTCTTATGGTTATGTTACCTCATCATTACCCTCAATTGCAGCCATATGGAATTTGGGGTAGTGGGAGTGGAATTGGGGGTTCCCTGATACAGCTGGGACTCGATGGCTCCATGACTGACATGAGAAACTGATCTTTTTACCTGTGTTGGTCTGGGTTTTCAAAAAATTATTTTTTAAAAATTGTATGTGTCTGCGTAGGGGTATGCACATGGGTGCAGATGCCCATGGGAGCCAGAGGCATCAGATCTCTAGAGTTGGAGTTACAGGTGGTTATGATCTGCCCAACGTGGGTACAAGGAAACAAAATCTTCAAGAGTNGTGTGTGCTCTTAACCACTGAGCCATCCCTCCAGTGCCAGGGCCAGGTTTTTGACATACCTTTTCAGTGATTTTTTCCTTTAAGTTCAACCAAGGCACCAAAAGCAGACAATGACAAAAGAGAACCTTCCTTAATTGAACAAGGAGAATTATACAACAAATACCCAACAAGTCTGGAAACTCTATTATGAGCATAGCACAGTTTCTGCATGCAGTGCCGGGAATAGTGCCCAGCGTCAATTTCTGAAGAATTAAGCTCTAGCAATCTTGATCACTTAATTAGTTTTTTACCTTTTGGCAACTGACATAATCTTCTCATTTTTCCTCTNATCTGTAAAATAGGACAATAACACTTGCCTTGGATCAAGTGGTGACTCTGAGTACTTTGTAAAAGACAGATGATGTTAGTTGTGTGCATGAGTTGTCCCGTCTTGGGATGATCTGGGGCATTAAGTACACTGTGGGGCCACAGAGGGTGGCATTCTCAGCCACTCCAGACTCATCCCTTGCTTTCAGCCTTTGCATTGTTTCTCTAGTTGGACCTGGGCTGCCCTGTGCTGGCCANGGTTCACACTCCCTGTCTGCATCTCTTCATGGCCTTTCCTACNTTCTCTCCCGGAGAAGAGAGTCTTGCCTTTGCTTAGTCNGTTCTCCCTTGTAGTTACTCTGCTTCCACCCTGAAGTCTTCTGATTTCAAGCCTTCAGACGCTTATTTTCTCCTTGTCCCATTCCTGCTGCTGCCTGCCTCACCACAACAGTTTCTTGCAGGGATTGTGACCCCTTTCTGCCCTTTTCACCTGGCCTGGGGTGTGGATCTGCTTTGCTCGTGGTCCTGTTGTCACTGACAATGGGAGCCTTCTTTCTTCATTTTGCAGAGGACTTCCCCTGTGCCCAGTGCCATTTGGAGATGGAAACGTGCCCATTTTTGAAAGGCTCCCTGCTACAGTGAACTTCGATTTCCAGTTTGAGGAAACAGAAACAAGACAGTCATGTTTTTACCCTTCTCAGCTAATAATAATAACAGTAATAATAAACATTAATAGTAGAAGTAACTGCAGCACTGACTATATAAGCAACAATACCCACAGCCCTGTTCATTGCCACGGCAGTTAAAATTTATCGCAACCACACAAGACAATTTTTTAAATACACACTCTATTATTTAGACCTTAAGACAACTCTGTGGGATTACTGCGTTACTATTTCTTGGGTTGACTTGATAAAACTGAGGTTGAAGCAGCGAAGACACCGAACAACTAGAGACTCCACATTGGATGCCGGGTGTGAAGGGGTTCACGATCTGCTGCTACATGTTCTGGAGTACACTGATTAGCNTGTAGGGCTGAGGCCTCTGATTCGAATGCCCACAGCAGCCAGGGCAGAAGTGAAAGTCAATGGACAGACTGGACTGGCAAGACCCCAGCCTGTGATGCTGGGAGCGTTCTCCTCAGCGTTGGGTGCTGTAAGGCAGGATGTGGACTGGAGGGTGTTGCAGAAAAAGCACCTGTCCCTGTCTAAAAAGGATCACTGCTAGTCAGCATCCGATCGTCAGGGTATGAGGTTTTTTGTTTGTTTGTTCGTTTTTTTAGAACATAGATTTTAAAAAGGTGGAGCTTCAGATTTTATAGTTCTTAATTTCCTAATTATTAAATATTGACTGACATTTAATGCAAAACCTTTAGAAACCTAAACAAAGCACTACAAAGGTTAGAATAATTATGTCTGGGGACTGAGTTTGGTTTGGCTCATTACCCTTTTGGGTTAGGTCTTGCAATGTTTTACTATTTCAGTGAATAGTAACATGGATTGAGAAATGTATTCTCTCCTGTTCACCAGCAGTTGGGCCATTCTGAGCCGCTCCATGAATTACTGCTTAGGCAAAGACTCTGGGCAAAGCCCATTTGATTATATATTACAGAAAAACTAAGAGAAGTAACAGCAAGGGCAATGACTCAAAGTACTTACCATGTGCTACACACCTCACAAGGACCATTTTAACTTAATCCCCTTGGCATTCCTGTTTAACCTGTAAGGGNAAGATACCTGAGTGGTTGAGAATGGCAGAGGTACATTGCTCTGAAGGCCTCATCTGGGCATGGGGCAGGCTCCCTGTGCTCAGGGTGAGTTTTCAGTTTCAATGGCGATGATCCCGCTAATCAAAATGATGTCTGTACACTACCAGAAATACTTCTCTTTTACACTCTCACCCTGCCTGAAATTCTAGCCTGAGGGATTCCTTTGTGCTGCTAGTAATACCCCCAGGAGGATTCCACTGCAAGCACTCTTCATTCCAAGGTGGATGTGATTGCTCAGATTACCTCCTTCCAGAATCCAGCAGAAAGCACGGGAATTTTCCTGGACGGTGGGAGACAAAGACCATTCTGGGAATCATGAATCATGGCTCAGTCACGGTGGCTGGACGGTGGAACACCGGAGTCCCCGAGCAGGTCTCTGCCTGCTGCTGGAGCAGGATAGCAGGCGTGGAGCCTCTTAAATACTTTGCCTTTGAAGTTTTTATCATATGATAACTAATTTTTAGGAGAAGAACAGATGACAGAGTTTTGTTGTTAGAGTAGAGGGTAAGTGAAAGAATTTTAGTCATCAGAATGTGGCAGAAACAAGGTGGCCATGTTTACAGAATGAAAGTCTGCGTGAGACGAGGTACTGATGAGAGAGCAGGGGATGGCTGCCTGGCTCTCCGAGACGCCTCTGTGGGAACTGTGCCTTGGTTTTTCTCATATTCCTGAAGTGATGAGGAATATGGGGTTTCTTAAGTTGTTGTCTTCTACAAAGGAAAGTGAGATGCTGGAAGAGTTTAGGTGATTCATGGCAAAGCCTCTCTGACCTGTGTGAAGCCTCAGTACTGACTGGATTTTGATTACATAGCTTTGGCCCCAAACATCCCCTAAATGTTTACTGTGCCAAATCGGATAAAATTTTCTCATGCCTGTGTGCAGCATGAATCCTGGATCCCATATTTTTGGAGATTCCAGGGAGCTCAATTTTCCCCTCCTTTCCTTCCACTTTGGAAATCCAGGATGAAAAATTTTGTTCTTCTGTTGTGGTTCGGATGCAACTTGGCATCATTAACTCAATTTCTTAATTACTGCTCAGTGGAAATTGTTGCTTCACTTAAACAGTCAATTGTCTTTCTGCAATTCTTGAATTTTCTAACAATGTAAGAGTAATGTTTGAATGTATTTATTTGTCAACATTACTAACCAGGATTTACCCTTGGTAAACAATCTCAAGATTGTGGCTACTGAGTAGAATCAGGCTCAGGGATGTGAGATGTGAGCACACCCATTTGTGATTTACACAGCCCTCTCTGGTCAGTTCTCAGAGTTCCTTGTGGGAACACAAGTGTAAGTTTTATAAAGAGGACTATCATTGCCTAGGAACCTAGGAGGCTTTTTGGTCACTAGTGGCCAACTAGCGGCGAGAGCCTTTAAAAATGAAGGTGTTATGTGTTCTGGTTTGAGTATGTCCTCCAAAACACCATGAGTTCAAAACTTGGTGCAACCTTGCTGACAGGTGAGACCCTTGGGAGCTAACTGAAGGCAGAGACCTCACAAGATTATGGATACAGTAAACTCTCTCTNTTAAGCTTGCTGTGCCTGACCATGTGGCATCCTCTGCCATACCATTATCCATTCAGAAGTGCCTCATCAGGTGTTATCCAGATGCTGGAGCCATATGCTTAGATTCCCCAGCCACAAGAACCCTGAAGTAAATAAACCTCAATTCTTGATGAAGGACTCAGCCCGGGACATTCAGTTCCAGTAGCAGAAAGATGAACCAAGCCCTTGTGGAGTGATGACTCCGGTTGTCTAATCCACAGCCAGGTACTGGGAAGGGCTTTTACGGGTGAGCTGCTGTATTCTTGTGATATACTTGGAGATAAGAACCATTTGTTTAGCTCCAAAGAAAGCTGCTAGAGAGCAGTGTCTTTTAATATGACATGTCCCTCAGTGATTCCTCTTTAAAAGCCCGTCCACCTCTGTGATCTGCTCTCTTGTCAGCTCGTCTGTTTAATGTTGACTGCCCTTTTCTGAACTGAAGCCATCCATGTTCTTGGCATCAACACATTTCTGTCAAGCCTCTTTTTATCCATTTTCTTCTGTTTTTATCTAAGGCTGCCCGCTGCTCCTCCCGCCCTGCCCCCAGCCTGCAATCATGTGGGATTGCTGTTCTGTTCTAAACACATCATGTGGTTGTGCTTCCTGGATCTGAGTGTCTGTTTCCCAAGGTCTTCCCTCTCTAGTTTGTACAATTCAGGTACAGACTTACAAGGCACCTGCCCCTTCCTTTTCCAGCTTGGCCTTCAACCAAAAGCAAAATTAGGCTGTTGACCTGGGGGCCCCAATGGCACATTGTGTATCTCTTGAGAGTCATGACCCCTGGCTCACTTTGCAGCCCAGTGTTCTTCCTTGTGGAACAATCCAGGCACTGTTAGGTTTTTCTGTTTATCTCAAATCCACAGCAGTCTAAATACGTTTTTCTACTCTTTAATGAGTGAGTCATCCTGGCACTTTGGCACACTTTACCCACCATTCAGACCTCCTCCTGCACAGTTACTCATACTCAGCATTTCATGAAATGTGGTAGTTTCATCTGGTTTTAAGAGGATTTACAGATGGCGTTGACTTCTTTAGAAACTGAAACTACCTCCACAAGATGGAGAGGTGCCGCAAGTGCATCTGGACAGACTCCCTGGATCTTAACTAATGCTTGTGGTATGAGTGCCAGGAGAGGTAAGGAAAAGTCAGAGCAAGATCCTGTTCTCGGTGGGGGCTTCATTACCACAATGTCGTGTGTGCCTGTGTGTAACCATGTGCAGTCAACTGCCATCAGACCCACTGAAGACAAAAAACAGTACCAACTACAGTATATGATGTCTTACAGGAGATTTAAAATCACCAAGTTCATTGGAAATGTAGTTTATACTGACTACTGCTACTTCAGAACATTATTTTAAGGACTGAAGTTGTCCTGAGACAGCAGTGAAAGTAGTATAAAAGTGGTTTATGAATCGTGGACAGTGTGACATAATATGCTAAAACACGTCTTGTTGAGATTGTGGAATAACAATACTGGGTAGCACTGCTATGAGGCTAGAGATCACGAGTCAGCTGCTGGGACGTGGGGCCTGTGCTTCATTCAGCACCGGCACAAGCACTGGGGCAGNCCATATGCTCAGCAAGCATTGGATGAGTGAAGAAACCAGTGGACAACCACAGAAGCTCTGCAGAGAGCTCTGCAAAGAGCTCTGCAGAGAGAGCCTCCTGGAGTGACCTCACACTGTGGCTGGGGAACCAATACCAGAGCCACCAGTGAGTCAGCGACAGGAAGTAGATTTTTGTCTGAGATGATAGACAAATTATGGCCCTGCCCCGTCAATGTATGTGGTGAGGTCATCACTTCAGTCTGGCAGGGAAAGAAGATCAGGTGAAGAGAATCTGAAACCGCCCTCCTTTTCTTTTACCCCTAATCTGCATCCTCATCTTCAAATCCTCATCCAGATCTCATCCTTTCACACCTCTAGTTTTGTCTTTCTTGGGGAAATTCTGTTGCCTGGAAGGCTTACCTGGATCACTATCTATGTCTGCCCACTGCCCTATAGTAACTAACTACAACTTTATTTGCATACATGCCCCTGCAAAGCCATGTTTAATGTAGTTGACACAGCATCTTTTGAATTCATGCCATGACAAATGCACCAAGAAATTTCCTGATTAACCAGTTGTGGTGGTGCACACCTTTAATCCCAGCACTTGGGAGGCAGAAGCAAGTGGATCTTGTGAGTTCAAGGCCAGCCTGGTCTACAGAGTGAGTTTCAGGACAGCTAGGGCTTTAAACCCCCCACAAAAAAAATTTCATGCTCAATATTAGTTATCTTATTATTTAATGATCTTTGGAAGTTCTGGGTTCCTAATAGAGGGAATCTCTGATCATTTTATTCATGAACAATAACTTAGTGCTGAAATGAGCAATGTGGGGTAACAATAAACTGTGTTTTCACAAGTAAAGAAAGAGCTTGCTCAATTTTTCCAAAGCAAAACCATTTGGGTAAATAGTAGTGTAGAATAAAGCCTCATTACTTTGGTAGTGAATGTTTAATTCATCTATGTCATTGTGATTAAATGTTCCCTAGGATTTTATAGTAGTTAAAACTGACCTAATATATTTTAAGACTAAGAATATAGACATTTTACAAATAATATTGATCTTTTAATTAAAGTTCATGATAAACATAGACTATTCTTTTTAAACACAAACATCTTTTATTGTATTTATTGGAGAAGAGCATAACAGTCATCAATAACAAGGGAGAAGGTGCCATTCATGCCCCCATGAAGGCAGGGGATGTGACCCTTGTATCCCCTTCTGCAGCTCATGGAGCACCAGCAGGTAATAAGAATCCAATAAATCATCCTCAGATGACACCAGCCACATATTACACTGCTGCCTGCCCAGAAAACAAGTCTAGAATAATGGCCATTACTTGGGCAATAGCTTTCAGTTTGTGATGTGGGAAACCTCGGTGCTATATGGTGATGCTGAAGGATTCTGCAAACAGTAAATTACTTTCTGCCACATCTTTCATATTGCCTGGGCATGTTTGTAAGGATTCTTAGAGTGCAGTCCAGTTTAGGCAAAATAAAAATGCACTGGTTGAAGAATACCAGAAAGGTAGGGAAGATGAAGAGGAGAAAAGGAGGAGGAAGGAGGAGGGGAGAGGAGAGGGAGGAAGAGGAGAAGGCAGAGGAGAGGCAGCAGCAGCNACTGCTGCCACCATCACCAAANAATGGGCAGGATCCAGCCTGGGTCTCAGCACATGGCCCCTCCTCTAAGGTCCTCCACCCATGNTCACTGCAGGTCAGTGTTAGTGGGAANCATGCTTATGAAGCTATGAAGGTTTAGATTTTAGAACAGATCCAGGTAGACTGGCTTCAAGCTTTCTTGGGTCTTGAGTTTAAAATGTTGGAGAAGGAATTTTGTTACAATAGTGTCACTGTTATAAGAGTCTGAAACCTGTTTTACTTCATTGCTTTGCAGCCCACCGCCCTCTCCTGACCCCACAAGTTTTCCCCATCTGGTCCTCCTCAGCACCATTGCCTCTGTTCCGAACTTGGACTCCTTGCCCAGTCTTTCCTCTATTAACTGTCCCCCCCAGGCCCAGTTGGCTCTGAGATTTCCCAGTCAGTGTGTTTGATAGGCCTTTGGGCTTCTACTTGACCTTCATTGAACACTCCCTGCTGAGAGAATCCCCTTCCAACTCTCTGTCTGGGAGAAACAGTGCTTTATAGTGTATATGTTTCAAGGCCATTAAAGCAAAGATATTTTTAAGCCTACTTTTAAAAGGTTTTCATTTATGGACAAGAGGCAGTTACTTGATATCTTTTGTCCTCCAAGCAGTATGGGACTGTAGTAGAAGTTCTTAAATTAACTTCTTTCATAAAGCAAACACCTTTAATCATCAGATACCTCGAATGTTCTCAGATACAAGACCTAAAAAGTGATGTTGATCAGTAAGAGCCTCAGGGGTCTTGAAGCATGGAATGCTGGGTATGGTTCTTCTTTCCTTCCTCNGGGCAGTCAGTTAAANCTCCTAGTCCCCTGGCTGCAAAGGTAACCCCAGTCAGTAACATTGTGACCACGAGAGGTGCTAGCTCACTGCTCCTGACTACAGCTTCAGGGCTACATTAGAACATTCGAGAAATGTTCTAGAGATAACTTTTGTGCCCTCCACTGTTGTAGCCCACTACGTTTCCTAGCGCTGTACCCAGCAGGACTGCGTAAGAGGTTGATTGGACCACGGGCCTGGGTACCAGGTGTTTGTAAGGGTCTACACTTGACTGTAACTAGCAAGGGGGAGGTCTTTTGCTCCACCCCTTGGCATTGTTATAATTAGACCTTTGGAATAAAGTTCTGGGCCCGTTTGGATAAGGATCCAGGCCCACTTGAATCTATTCTATGTTTTCTCTCTGTTTCTCTNCCCTCTACTTCTAACTAAGTCTCTTATCTCTCATTCCTCAAGAGTCCTTGGGGTAGATAATGGTGGGGGCTGGTTTTGCCACACCCCACCCAACATACATATGGCTTGAGATAGAGTCTTTCTATATTTTGTCACAGGCTTCTCTAAACTCCTATGCCCAAATGATCCCCCCTCCCCTCCCCAGTGTCCTGAGCAGGTGGGACTATAAGTGCAATCAGTTGCAATAAGGTTGGGAGTATAATTTGAATCTTGAGAAAATTATTACAAATAAAGCCAGAGGTCAGAACAAATTCTAGTCAAACATCAGTGGAAATATGTGGGCAGGGCTGTGGTCTTTTTGTTGTTGTTGTTCTTTGAGACAGGTTTTCTCTGTAGCCCTGGATATCCTAGAACTCTCTCTGTAGACCAGGCTGGCCTTGAACTCACAGAGATCTTTCTGCCTCTGCCTCCCAAGTGCTGTGATTAAAGGTGTGAGCCACCACTGCCTGGCCAGGGCTGTGGTCTTAATGAGAGTTCTTCATGTAGACTATGGTAAGATTATTTTAATAAAATGAAGAAAAATTGTTTAGTTTTAAAGAAGTGGATAAGTGCTTGAAAGTTACGGTTTGACTTTGTTTATAAAGAGAATGCATAGGTTGGGAATTAAGTTGATTTGAGATCAGATAAATTAACTTTACTAAACTCTTCTCAAGCCCTACAGTAGATTAGTAGGAATTCTATCATAGCATCTTTTTAAAGATTCTAGATCTCCCTTCTTTCAAATAATTGAAAGGTCCGGCAGAAATAAAACTCATTAAAGGGCTATTTATTCTTTATGTTTCTTCAGGTTGTTGAGAGAATGAAAAACACAAGTCATTTCTTTCTAACAGTAGAGACCACCAATATATCCTAGGATACCTTCATATTTACCCTATGAGAATTTAAATATTTTATGTATTTATTTTGAAGACGTGAGAAATATCATAGAAATAATCTTATGAAGATTTATTTGCATTATTTTGAATTATATATGTGTTTGTACATCTGAGTGTGAGTGTGAGCACACAAATGCAGTAGCCATCTCTTTAGACCCTTGAAGACATTTTAAATATTTGTTCCAAATTCACATCTAGAATTTTCATGCCAATTTTTGCACCTGTGAATTGTGGTGTCATTAGCAACCAATGATTCCATAAGTGGTATGTCTACATCTTACTAAGTAAATGGACTGTAACCCAGGATGTAATTCAAATTAAACCTTTCCTTGAAAGTTGCTTTTGGTCATGGTGTTTTATCATAGCAATTGAAACCAAGCTAATATACTAGCTTTGTTTCCTGGTTGGGCTGAGTGATGGCATCCAAATAACTCTGAGCGTTCATACTTGTTTTCTAAATCCATTCCCTCAAGATCCCAAACACCTAGGAAAACTATTTTGTTCAAGATAATGACCAGAAAAGTCCAAGATGAACCTGTGAAGTTACGCTGTTCCAAGAAGCAAGAAAGCAATCAAGGAAGATATCCAGTAAACATGAGTGTCCAGAACCATATATGTATTTTCATATTGCTGATACAGTTGTGATTTGAATTAATTACCCAATGTTGATAGTGACTAGCAAAAACTACAACAAGAATGTAGCAGATTGTTGGGGTAGGGATGGGTGAAAATTAAAGATGTTTGAAGGTGGATGCGGACTGAATTTTCCTGCGACAATGGGGTAAGGTAAAATATGTGGGAGGAGAAGGGTGAGCATGTGTATAGCAATCCCAGAGAATGAACAGTTCGCTATCTTTAGGGATTGTGTTAGTTGCTTTTCTGTTGCTATGGTAGAACATCATGACTGAAGGTAATTTAAGGAAGAAAAAGTTGATTTGGGCTTATGGTTCCAGAGGGGTATGAGTCCTCTGGTATAGTGGGGAGGCCTGGCAGCAAGCAGTTGGCATGGCAGGATGAACAGGAAGCAGAGAGATCATATCTTCAATGGTAANTGTGAAGCAGAGAGAGAGAAAAGGAAGGAAAGTAAGGCTATAAAATCTCAAAGCCTACCTCTAGTGATTTAGTTCCTTCAGCAAGGACAAACCTAAACATCTCCAAACAGCATCACCAATTGGAGAGCAAGTGTTCAAGCACATGAACCTGCCAGGGACATTCTTGTCATTCCACATTCCACCCCCTGCCTCCCAGAGGTCCATGGCCNTCTCACAATGCAAAATGAACTTAGCCCAACTCCAAAAGTCCTCATAATCTTTCTCAGTTTCAACACTGTTTAAAGTCCTAAGTCTTTTCTGAGACCCAGGGCAATCTCTTACAGTGAGCCCTGTAGAATCAAAAAGCAAAGTACGTACTCCCAACATACAGTGGCACAGAATATGCCTTCCCATTCCCAAGANGAGAATTAGGGCATAGTGAGGACATACTGGGCCAAAGCAAGACTGAAATCCACTAGGGCACTTGTCTGCTGTCAAAGGGCTGACATGGCTCCCCTCCCCCAGCTTTGCTACCTGCCACATATATCTCTTTCTTGGGATTCCTTCACTCCCTTTACGNAGCACTCCTTGGCATCTCCTACATCCTGGAGTCTCCAGTGCAACCCAGGCTTTACTTTGACAGTGTCACACAATGGCTTCTCAAGGCTTCCCACTCTCTCAAAGCCTTCATGCAGGGACTCCCCTGACACACATGAGACAACAGAGGAAGAGTTCATGACCCCTTCACCCCTTCATGTCTCTAAAACTCAGCCCCTTGGATTGCAATTATAACAGAATTTTTATTCACTTGCTTTCTAGCAGCAGAAAACTCCTGCCTCTTTCCCAAGGTGGAAGCTTAGCTGGGGGAGGTCTTGCCCTGAAGGCACTCTTTCCTTTATTTAATTGCATAGCAAGAGGTGTCTCCTTAACTGTGCCAACCTCTTAGCCAATTACAGCCTCTCTTTCAACACAAGCTCAGCTGCAGCTTTAAGCTTCCTAGTGTTTGGTTCCTACCCCAACGATA
Source organism: Neotoma lepida (assembly GCA_001675575.1). Taxonomy (NCBI): domain Eukaryota; kingdom Metazoa; phylum Chordata; class Mammalia; order Rodentia; family Cricetidae; genus Neotoma; species Neotoma lepida. The sequence continues at coordinate 108,117 of LZPO01108035.1, read as the reverse complement.
CGTTTGTATTTCTTTCTGTGCCACTTGCTCTTTTCGT
>LZPO01108035.1:67927-82817 GCA_001675575.1 Neotoma lepida | reverse complement strand
CATAGTATTTTAGAACTATGTATCTCTGAGGATTACTTATGCAGTATATTTCTCTTGTGCAAAGAATAGAGTTCCTTTAAAATAGCATTTTGTGTTATTGTTGCTTGGTTGCATTGAAAAACCTGGTAAAGCAATACATCAATTTGCAAGTTTTCATTTATATTTAAAGTTTTAGGATTTGAATGGTTTTGTGTGGCTTTTATTATTAATATTATTTCTCTAAAAAGGCAATTCTTCCAAATGCAAAGCACATGTGATACCTTAGTCTAGAGAAATTACATATCTCCATCAGCTATATCACCACAAACTGAGGCAACTACTTAATAAAGTGGGGCATGGTTTACTTGGCTCAGGTTCAACTGTAAATTATTGTCATAGAAGAAGACATTCCACGTAATTTCACAGAAAAGCCCCATGACTATCTTCCTGGAAGAACTGTCTGTGGCCTGTGTTCTGAGACTTCACAGAATTAAACTGTGCACATACATATATATACACACACATACATACATGCACATTTAATATGTATTTTATTATCTTCCACTATAACAGTGGCTATGAAATCCCATATGTATTTGTTTCCTCCTAACATTTTATCACATTATCTTTGTATTATTTCCTATATTATTTCATCACTGCAGACCACAGCGTTCAGCTTGCAGACACGTATGACTAGCATAGTGTCCTCCCTTACCCTNGTGGAAGGCACTGTTTTTTGGAATAAAGAGATGGTCTGTCAAATAAGCCTGGGAATATATTATATTAATTATTATTATTAATTAATATATTATATTAATATATTATATTAATTATTATTAATTAATATACCATATTAATATATTATATTAAATACAAGCTGCAATAAGACATGCTTCCTGTTGTATAGTAACTAGACCTGATCCTAAAGGAATGGTTAGGAAAGGCTGTTTTTTAAGGAAACATCACTGGATTTGAGCTCTCAAGGTCAACGAAACATTGACTAAGCACAGCTGGGGAGACACNCCAGTGTGTAAANTGTTTGCCATACACACATGAGAACCTAGTCCTGACCCTCAGCAGCCACCTGAAAGCCAGATGTGCTTCCTGCACCTGTAATCCCAGCCCTCTTACTGTGAGACAGGAGGCAAAGCAAGGAGAGTTCTTAGATCACAGGCCAGCTAGCCTGCATAGGCAACTCCAGACAAGAGATCCTGTCTCAAAGAAGGTGGAAGGCAAGGGTGAAACTCTGTGGTTATCCCATGTCCTCCACCGAGCATGCATGCCCACAATTGCATGTGTGCATGGGTGCAAGCATATAATACACACACACGCACACACACACACACACGTCACGTGGGGAGGTGGGGAGAATTTTAAAAACTAAGCAATCTCAGCACCCAGGAAGCTGAGGCAGGAAGATTGTGGGTTTGAGGCAGCCTGGGTCACATAGCAAAATTCTGTCTCAAAAATCAAANATAAAACAACAACAACAATAAAATAAGTGACAAGCATGAACGAATTGAGAATAGTAAANCTGTGTGGATTGTGTCTTTAATTCTGTGATGCCTGAAATCCTGCTACTGTGGAACCTTCATACAGAGGCTTGTCCATGTGTTAGAATCCTCTACCCCAGAGGATGAATTCCTATGTGTCAAAATTAGTGAATATTTTTACTGTGTTGAGATCTACCAAGTTTCTTCCTGAAGTAAAAATACTACAACGTATCCTCTACATCTTTGTCGATATTAGAATATATAAATATTTATTCCTATTTTTATCCATTCATCCATCCATCCATCCATCCATCCATCCATCCACTCCTCCATTTGAGATGAATCACAAAAGACATTTGGGTTGAATGTTGGCTAGTTAGCTGAGTNGGTTAGCTTCAGTATTTGGCCAAGGCTAATTTCTCTTTTATGGTTGCTCCCTATCAGAGGCCCCACACACACTCAAGACTTTAATTATTCAAAACTTTACATTTTTAACATTGAGTACAAGATGAGAAATTTTTCTTCAGTGTCAGCTGCTAGACATCATGTCAGGTCCCTGGATGCCCCTCTCAGCTGCCATAGTAAGTAGCATCACCNACCTTTTTGTTCATAGTAGAATGTAATCCCCAAAGAAATTTTTCTTTACAAATTTTCTAGAAATAATGGCACCTGTAGATTTGTAGATTTATAGGTTTGTCCTTTGGTAGATTTCTTTAATTGCTGAAAATGGCTCGGTCTGTAGTGATCATTCTGTTAAGTTTTTGATTCCATTTTGTAATCCCCACAATTCATAATACAAAGAAGTGTTCCTTTAAAGCAATAATGTCTTGTCTGTTGTTTTGCATTTTGGTTAGTGAGAACGAACGTGTTTTGAGAACTATTACATAATTTTCTAACACTTTGATTTTTCTTCATATGATTTACATTTCTATTATATCTGGATTAAGGAAGATATGCTAGGAATATATTGTACATGAATTTTGGAACTTTTTGCTTCTCATTCAATTTAGAGACTTTACATTGACATTTTGCTTTAATTTACTTTTTAAGATGCAAATAATGTCTAAATAGCATTTCCTTAAAAGATTCAGGCCTTAAATAGATTTAAATAGCTGGAAATTAAATAAAGCTCTTAAAATTTATTTTAACATTATTGATGTTTGTATGCCAAACAATCTGTACTAACTAGAATTACCAATGTTATCTCTGTTAATCTTGCTCATATTATTATTTACATTTTTATAAAATATGTACAGGCTCAAAGAGTAACTCTATCTAATGTCATATAGATAACAATTCACTTAGAATATTTGTATTAATCATGTCTATTTTCCTGTTCATTGCACTACTATATGTGTTCAGTTTTTACAGATGAGACTAACAGTCTTAACAGCCATTGTTAACNGTCACACACTTTACTCAGGCAATATTAAATACACACAGAATGATAGGATGCTGACATGTAGACCCATAAGAAAAAAATGGCACTTCAAGCTAGACCTGGATGCCAGATTAAGCGGATCTGGACATCTGCTTGCCAGGATGTCATTACTGACATAGGGGTGTGTGGTACATGTGATGCTGTTCTATATAATCCCTGTGTCATTGAGCATGATCAGTTTCTGATGCCAGGTGAGACTCCGAGGTAGACATCAAGCTTTCTAAAGACCGATCTCTACTCTGAAGCTGCATAGTGGACCTGGGCTGGAAACTGAGGCCAGTTTGTGGTACACTGTGTCTCATTTGCAATTTATTAAGTTTAACAGCAATCCTCATAATTCTTTGGATTTGACTTTCTTTGCTTAGGATCTTCTTGTTCAGTTCAAATATCCTTCCATTAAGTCTTTCTAATCTTATTGAAAATTACACACATGAATACAGTTAGTTTGAATGGTATGCTGAGTCACTATGTGACATCATCCAGCTTCAAACAGGATCAGCTTTGGCCATGGTTTTGTTTAAGATCCTACCACACCCTCCGCCATGCTAAACTGTCCTGAAGTAAATCACTGATGTCATAATATTGCATGTATAAACATTTAGTATATTACTCTAAAACCTTAGAACTTAGAAGCCCTATCATACCACCATGTATGAAATGTTAACTTCTCAATAATTTGTTTTATCTAGTTAGTATTATTAAATTTCCTTGATTGCCTCAGAAGATTATTTCAAAATTTACTCAAGTAGGCATCTGAATACAATCCAGACATTGCAATTCATTTTTGTAAACTTGCTTCATTTTGTTCCCGCCATGCTCTTGTGGTTTTATAATTTGTGTGTCTTGAAGAAGCCACATTATTGGTCTTATAGTTTCCCACAGTTTAAATTATTCTGACTGCATCACATTGTGTCATTAAACACATTTTTCTCTTTGTATTTCCTGTACCCTGGTAGTAATATCTAGACAACTGATGAGATTCAAGTTCGATTTGCTTACTGATGGGGTTTTTTTTGTTCCCGAGTCTTTGTCTATTGTAAACGGTGCCGCAGCCAATAATTTTGTACACTTCTGCTATGATGATTTTCAGGTATATTTCTATAAATAATGTTGCTAGGTCATAGTTAATCAACGAAAACATCTTATGGATAGCCATATTCTCTTCTGTGGGGCTTGTATCATTTTCTATTCCCATCAAAATTTAAGAGGGAGTGTGCTTCCCGAGAGCCTCGTGGACTGCTTTGTTAAATATCTGAGTCACTGCCAGCCTGACAGATGAGGAATTGCATCTTAGGGTACTTTTTTCCTTTGTGTTAGGTTGACAGTTCTTTATTGCTAGAGCTCACGGCACATCCCAGTGCATTTTGTCAAATGCACAAGCACGTGCACCGTAGCTTCAGCTGCACGCTGCTTGTGGATGTTTATTTCTGAACTTGGACTCTGTCCTATAGGTTTTTGTAGTATTTCAAAAGGCTTAGTTAGGGTTTCACATCTTAAATAATCATAATAAATCAGACGCGGTAGACTTCTGTTTTCTGATCTTTTAATGAATTCATTATTCTTGACATTTTTTCCTCGAAGTATTTTAAATCATAACTGAGGCACTCTGCCTCAGTTATTACCTCCCTTAAAATGATTTTCCATGGCTTATTGCCTGGGAAACTGAATTAAAATCACCTGGCAATCGCTGCTGATGAAGATACAACTTTAAATCTTTGAGCTCTTTTATAGGCTTTGGTTTTCTTCATTTGTGGCCTGAGGATAAAAGTAGAGTCAATGTCTGAATTTCCAAAAGAACACAACAAAAACCAAAAATTAAAATGTTGTACGAAGTATTGGAAGTGGCTAGTGAAAAACAGCAGCTTGATTTTTGACTTTTATAGTGTATTTAATTGGTCTTTCCCTGGGCCCAAAGGCAACAACATTGATTTTTCTCCCTTAAGCTATAAAAGATATGTTCACATCTTCCCACCAATGTGTTTTAATTTTAATTTTTTGTACAACATGGAGCAAATATGTCAAAGGAGTCTAATTTTAAAATTATGTCTGTTGCAAGAAACTTTAGAGACCGTAGTTGCTAAAAATTTGAAATAAGTTGTAGACATTCTTAACTCAACTGCTAGCATGTTATAACGAACAAATACCCAGTTCTTTCATTTTTTCTGTAGGTAGAAACTGTGTTTTTACCAGGGTCTCCTACCTAATTTTTCTTAAGCTTCATAGTTATAACATTCTCAAGAACTTCTGTGGAAAAGGCTTGACTTCATCTTTTTAAANTTATTCTTTGGATTAATTTGTTTGCTCATGTCCCTAATTTTGAATCAGAAACCAGAACAGCACAAAGATAAACTCAAGGTTAAAGTAATCAGGGAAGAGCAGCTGGAAATAGCATGCATTATGAAGATCCCTTTTTGGAACTTGTCTTCTCAAGTTTTTATAACTTCATTATTGGTATTTTACAGCTATTAAAGTACTGAAGTAGTTTAGTAGCAGAGAAGCTATGAAATATGTATATTTTGTCAAGTTTCTGCTTTGCACTTTCTGTTTTAAAGGTTTATTTGTTTTGGTTTGTAATTGTGTGTGTATGTGTGGGTCTGTGCATGTGAGTACATGCAGAGGCCAGAAGAGATTGTCAGATCCCCTGGAGCTGGAGTTATAGGAGATTGTGAAGCACCATGTGGGTGCTGGGAATCGAACCTGAGTCCCCTGCAAGAGCAGTCAGTGCTCTCAACCACTGAGCCATCTCTCCAGCTTTGATTTGTACGTTCATATATATCTAAAAGTGTTAACGTGAAATACAAAGTTCAGAGTACGTGGCTATNAGCAGAGTCTAACCAAGATTCAGACACTGCTTGGGGGTTGNAGTGAAGCAGCATTCAGTGTTGGACGATGGCTATGCAGATGGTAGAAGCAGAAGACTGTGAGGCAACATAGAGGTGAACAGCCACTGAAGTCACTGCCACCCTCAGGTCAGAAGGCAGGAACAAAGGCATGGGGTGGTACCACATCCCACAGGAGGAAACCTCAGAGCTATTTGAACATGTCCAGGGAAAACTGAGTGTACTGGAGAACCCAAGAACCTTCTGAGAAGAGAGGGGTGGGTAATGCTTTAGGAGTAGGGTGGACGTGTGAGCCTTGCCTTGTCTCCCTCCCTCCAAACTTCCATAGCTGGCATCTTCCTTTGTCTGAACCCATCTAGAAGCCAGCTGAAAGGGGCATTTGAGAAAGAGGCTGCTTTATGCCTGGGCAGAGATCAGAGAGATGGCGACAGACCCAAGCCTGACAGAAGTTGGCTGCAAAGTCCCCAAAGCNCTTGTGTGCGGCATGTTAAAAGGCCATGGAACTCCCGGAACACTACATTTAGTTGAAAAATTAAGTTTCTGTCTTCCATAACTTTTCAGTACTTCTTTGTTAAGTACCTTANAATAACTATTTGCCTAAGTCTGAAAAGTTTGTTTATAAAACTGTGAAGTTGAATGATTGCAGTTGTATATTCCAGGTCCTGTTCCTGAGTACTGAAGCTGGGACTAAAGCCAGGTCCCTAACAACGGATTTAATGAACCTTTCCTATCTTACAATGAGGGTTCAGATTAAATCCAATCCAACACCAAGGGCCTACGCCTGTGATATTTACAAACTTTATGGTTTTGATCAAATCCTCTGGCCTTTGGGCATCCTCATCTTTAAAATGGGAATAATGCTACCTAAGTACCTTGTAGGGAACATGTGTCCAAAATGGGAACAAATGCATGGAAACTCCTGAAGTCTTCCTTGGGAATGAAGTAGGGTATTACTTATTTAATAAAAAAACAGACTGGCACTGCTGGGGAGAAGGCCGAGCAGTTAGAACCACTGGCTGCTGTTCCAGGGGACCTGGGTTTGGTTTCCAGGATCCACATGGTAACCACCAACCATCAATCAATGACTCCAGTTCTAGGGGATCTGACATCCTCTTCGGACTCTGTGGGTACATGTAGTACATAGACATAAATGCAGGCAAAACACCCATGCACATAAAGTAACAATAAATAAATATTTTTTAAAAAAGCAAAAAAGTAAACAACAACAACAAAACAATGAAATAAACTAAAAACTACAACAACTCACCTTTTTTTTTTTGACATACCTTAAACAGAATTCTCAAAATGGCCAGTATCTCAAGCCATGTTGTCTTTCTTTTCATTGATATTTTGTTTTTTGAGACAGCCTCAAAGTCTCTGTTTAGCTAAGGCTAGCCTTGAATTCATGATTCTCCTGCCTCATGGCCCAAGTGCTGGGATTATTGACATGCACCACTGTGCACAGCTCTCTTCTTCCTGATATTTAATCCAGTACTTATTTTAAGTGGATTGTGTCTTAGAAGATGTACCAGTGATNATTGTAAAAACAGGAAACCTTTCTTTTGTGGAAATACATTTTTAAAATATAGTATTTTCCGTAATTCTTTGAGAAGTTCGTGCATGTATTTTCATATTCATATTCACCACTTTGCTCCTCCCCCCTACTCTCCCTCAGATCTGGGAGAATTTTTTTTTTGTTTAAAAGTTCAAACACTGCTACTCTTTTGTCCCTTCTCTAAATGTAGATCAGAAAAGCCGTGGAGACTTCCAAGGCAGCTAAAGAGCAAACGTTGATCAAACAACATAAGCAAGTGTGGTGGCAGGAGCAGGAGCGGCTGAACGGNCTCAGGTGAGGTTGGGGATCCCCTCCCAGGTCAGTGGGGAGGCATGGGAACTCCTGGGCATTCCCATGATCGATTTACATCTATAATGGCCCATGTTAGGTAAAGCACACGATCAAAATTTAGAGTCGTTTGAATTGGAGTGACATTTTCTTAGCTTAGTCTGGAAGGCAGGGAGTGTGTTGACATGTGTTTGCTTCCTATGGGGTAAAGGTCAGTCACCTCTCCTCACCTCTCTCTTCTGCACTCCCCATCCCTGGCTTGGAGGTGTGTATGTCCATATCGCCTGCTCACCTTTGCCTCACATGCTTCTTCCCCATGAAGCAGAGGCTCCTCGGGGCAAGCATCACAGTCATCTTTTCACAGTGGGTACACAGAAGAGGATTAATAAATGCTCTCAATCTGAAGGAACTGAGGAGTTCAGGCTGCTCCGTGTTGGCTCGATATCCCACCANGACTCACTCAGTTTTGATTTGGATCTTGTTACTATTTGTAGCAGTCAAAGATGAATTAAGACAAAATAATAATTTGATATTTGTTCTTAATTATAAGCTCTGCAAAAATAATTTTCTTTTCAAAAGTAAAGGCCAAAAGAGAAAGCAGATGTCTTTCTCCCCATTTAAGGCTTACCCATTTGCTCTGACAATGTAGTATTTATAAACTATGCTTTTAAAAACGNTATTACATGTACTCATTCTTAGGAAGACAGAACATTATTGTGATCTTAGTCTAAGTCAGGTTTCCAAATGTCATTCCCTTTGCTTTGGACTTGCGTGCCTTCACGTCAATAAAAGTTTGGTACTCTGGGCAGTGATCCCTGCCCGAGAGGTGCAAGGTGCATGGTTGACAAGGGGTTTAGATGATGATACAACTTAAAACAGGAAAATAAAATGCTATAAACTGCACAGTATACTTCAGCTATAAAAACCGAATCAGATATACCAAGCCCTTCACATGTCACCTCTAATAGAGAAAAAAATATTCAAGGCCATCAAAAAATCATTTTTGAAAATTTGCATAACTTGAAATACAATAAAATGGAAAGCCACTTGTTAGCTTTAATCACGGTGGTCACCTATGCAAGCACACACAGAGGAAGGCACTGGGAAGGGTTTTCCTTTTTTTCTTTCATTGTGTAAATCTTGGCCATTCTACATCCCTCCTAATGTGTGGACTAAGTTGATCTTGAGCCAGATAGATGAATCCTATGCATAGCATTATGGGAATTCATTCTGTTGACTGAGCCTAAAGGACAGAGATGTTGGAGGCAAGGAACTCTACAGTGAGGATGAACCCACCGTTTGCAAACTTATAAGGATTAAACCCTGAAAACAAATAAGAATGCTAACATCATTTTCCATGTTCTTCTAGAATGTAAGGTTAATATATATTCAGTGAAATTAAAACTAATAGCAATAGGAAACTTCTCTAATGGTAGGAAGTGTCTAGATGCATGGAGGATGTAGGGACCTTGAACAAATTAGTAGCTTTAAGTGCTATATTTGTCTACCTCAGAAAATCTGCATTGCATGCTAGATGGCACCTGTAATCTCAGCACTCAAGATGCTGAGGCAGGAGGATTGCCACAACTTCAAGGCCAGTCTGGGCTAAATAGAAAGTTCCAGGCTAACCTGGACTATAAAGTGAGATCCTGTTTCAAAAAACTTAAAAACAAACACACACACACAATCTGTACTCCCGTAATAACGAAAAGATTCTTCTGCTTTACCCAAAGACCTCATTTAAGGACCCCAGACCTGCAGGAGATGTGGGGTACAATGGTGTTTGACCTCTCCTTGGTAATTGAGTGTGTACCAGACAACAAAGTTAATAGTTACTGTGCTTAGTCTCAATCTGGAAAATAGCCATACCAAGTAGGTCTCATTGTTTCCCTGCTGCTGCTGCTGCTCAGACTCCTGCCTGGGTTTAGAGGGTTAAAGTGTCTGCAAAAGGTAAACAAGCTAGCATGTGGGAAGCTGGCGTTGAAATTGGTATTTGTTTCCTGTGTTCCATCCTCTCGGAGCTGACAGGCTTTTCTTTTTCCAGAAAGGTTCCATTCACNTCCAAGTAGATCTTATTCTCNAGCCTTGCTAGTCAAAACCAAGGGAGGATGGGCTGGGAGATAGTTCAGTTGGTAAAGAGCCTGGGAGGGAGGCACAAGGACCCGAGTTCTATCTCTAGTACCCACGTGATAAAAAGCCTGGTACGATGGCCCACACGTGTTCTAATGAAGTGCGGACAGGAGGGTCTTTGGAGCTGGCTGGCCAGCAAGTCCAGCTGGAGTTGTCAAGCTCCAGGTTGACTGAGAAACTCTGTCTCAAAAAATAGGATGGAGGGCTGGAGAGTTGGCTCAGCTGTTCAGAGTACTTGTTGCTCTTCTTGAGGACCCAGGTTAGAATTCCAGAACCCACAGAGTGTCTGGCAACTGTCTGTAACTCCAGGCCCAGGGGATCTGAAGTCTTCTTCTTATCTTCAGTGGCACCAGACGTGTATGAGGTGCACCTATGTACGTATATGCAGGGTGCACGTCATACATGTAAGCAGGGTGCACATATATATGTGTAAGCAGAACACTCAAGCACATACAATAATAAAATAAATAAATCTTTAAAAATTAAAAACAATAGAGTGGAGAGGATTGAAGAAGTCACCTAATATCAACTTCTGGTCTCTACTGTGCACATGTACACACACATACAGACACAAGTTAGGACTTTGAAATCTGTACTTAGAGAACTAGTTAAACCTTCTAAGTATCAAATTTGTTTAATATTTAAAATTGTAAATTTTTGTTTGAAATTTAGCAGGCTTACTCAAATCCTGTTCCCTGTGGACTCTACTACAATGTTCCCNGGAGCACGTGCTATCGTTTCCCTCTGTGACACAAAATGAGCTTTGGTGCGATCATTTGTAGACAGTATATTACTGTCTGCAGTGNAACCATTTGTAGACGGGTTAGCCTGGTGAAGGGTGCATTTGAGTCTCGTGCATACCTCATCCTTGTCTGAGAAGCCAAAGTTCTGGGTGGAGACTTGGTTCCCTCAGATCACCCAAGTAGCACCCAGCCTCACTTTTCAGGCAGTATAAGGACTCTTATTATGGTTTCCTCAGCCCCCCTCCCCAAATAGNAGGAGTGGTTGTGTAAGTGCTACCTTTATGTGTAAACAACTACTCTAAAGTGAACTCTGGTTTGTCTTCATGAAAATGCACCCACCCCACCCTACCTCCACTCCCCAAAAAGAAAAAAAATGCCAGGCGGTGGTGGCGCACACCTTTAATCTCAGCACCCGGGGGGCAGAGGCAGGTGGATCTCTGTGAGTTCCAGGATAGCCTGTGGCCTGGTCTACAGAGTGAGTTCAAAGAGAGCCAAGGCCACACAAAGCAACAACCCTGTCTCGAAAAACTAAAAATAAATAAATAAGAAAGAAAGAAAGAAAGAAAGAAAGAAAGAAAGAAAGAAAGAAAGACAGACAGACAGACAGACAAAGAAAATGCATGCACCCTGCATGTAACGGTTGCAGATACGCCTTAGAAACAAAGGCTGGAGAGTGGCTCAGTTGGTAGAGTACTTCGCTAAACATGCACAAGCGGCTGAGTTTGATCCCCAGAAACCAGGTGTAAAGAAAAGCTCAGAGTACAGCATGCACTTGTGATCCAGTGCTGCAGAAGTGAGGGTGGGCAGATCCCTGGGCTCACCAGCCCTGGGGTCACTGGCCAGCTGGTCTAGCCCAGAGTGACATGACCTCCAAGTCTGTGAGAGACACTGTCTCCAAATGGTAGACAATGACTAAGGAAAGACACTTAAGGGTGACCTATGATCTCTTTGCACATACACCCAAATACATGAACATATGTGCTCACATTTGCACACATATGCACACCCTCCCCCATTTCTGGAAAAAACTCNCTGCTAGGAAATAGAGAAGTATCATTTACAGTAGCCTCTCACCTTTATTCACATATACGAATTAGCTTGAAAGGTGATGATGGCGCATATACATGTGCGCGCTATCCAATATTACAACATGAATTATGAAAACCACTTGGAAGTAGTGTAAACTATCAGTGATAAGCAAAATAACCTCACAAAACTATAGCATGAATTGTTAAATATGCTGTTATTCCAATCGTAAAATACAGGTAGTTCAAGAATAGAAACCTGTTTGTGGAAATGAAAATAATAATCATATTAAAGTATTATAATTGCTACTGTTTTCTCATGACATTTTACTATTAAAGTATGCATCAACAATAAATCTCTGATTTAGATATATAAAAAAGGGGTAGAAAAATTGTGTTGAGCGCCCACCTAGAGGTGAGTATGGTTTTACCCTAGAAATGACCATATCTTTAAAAATTTAGTAAAGGATTATAAAGATGTATTGATCATTACTGGATTAAAAACAAAATTTTCTTTTGTTCCCATTTGTCTGACTCAGAACCCCATCATCTGTGACCTTTAAGTGACCTCCTTGCAGGTTCGGGCTGACCTCTCTCCCCCTCTTCAGGAGCTGTTGCTACTACTCACCCCTCACCTCCAACCTGCTGCCTTAGAGTCTTTCTGAGCTGAATCCTGAGCAGGTGGGGGTGGCTTCCTGATGCCCTGGGGTGCTTAGTGTGGCATGCTGCCAAGACCTGCAGCGGCCATTGCCCAGGCGCCTGCTGTCATTTCTGCCTGTGTTAGGAACATGGCTCGAATAAATGGGCAGATGAACAAAACCAAATTCGATGGGCTATTCCTACCCCACTCACATTTATGCCTATATGCATGATTATGACTATACAGAAATTGATTGAGATCATGTCTGTTTCAGATGTAAATTGGAGTCTGAAATAAAATCTTGTCTCAATGAGGAGAGCATTGGAAATGAATGTTTTTGTGAACTTAGGAATTTTGGTGAGTTTTTTTTCTTTTGAATCTATGTACTATGAAACTATGAAAGTTGCCACTCCCTTCATGCTCTTTTAGTAATAACACCTGTCTGATTTTTTTTCTAAACAAATATGACGTCTATAAACTAACAATCTGTTCTTTACTTAAATAATAATGTGCCTCCTTGATTCAATGTCACTTTACACAGAGAAAGAGCTGTCAGAACAATGGTGCACATATCTTAAAGCTGTGATTGACCCTATTCATCAGCTGAGAGCAGTCCTGAGGAGACAGCGCCACACTTCCCAGCATGCAGCCTGCCATAAGGGGTCTAATTCAGCAGTGGTTCAGGAAGAGGTCAGTATGTTGCCTTTTAAAAACATAATGTTAATCTCTGTAAGTTTGAGGCCAGCCTGTACAGAGAGACCTTGTCTTGAAAACAAACGAACAAAAAATATAATTGTAGTATTATATATATATTTTTTGTCCCAAATAGAACAATTGAAGCAAACATCTCCCTGTGTGTTCAAGTAGAGGGCTCCTCAACATCTTAAACATGTGCTTGGATATGTGCAGGCACCCACTTTTTAACTCATCCTCAGGCCTTCATCCATGCCCCTCCTCCCAGCTCATTTTGAGATCCTGCCCCAGTACAGGGAGAGTAAATTGTCTGACTACTGACATTCCCCATGGGCTCTTCCTAGTCCTTAAACCCACCTGCAACCCCCTCCACAGAATCTTCTTCCCTTTTCAATCACATCTCTTTCATGACATGGTCCCACTCCATGTGAGTTTGGTCCCACAGAGGCTGACCTTTATGCTGTGCCCTTCACGTATCAAACCTACTTCTATCTCAGAGCCCTTAGGTGAGCTGTTTTCTCTGTCAGGCTGTGACACCTTCTGCCCGTTAGTTCTTTGTTGGCCAGATAAGTCTTAGCTGTTCCTAACTGCCACCCTGGGATCATACCTCTTTCCTCCTCTGCATGCCTCTTTGTGGGCCTTTGTTTACTAGTGTATTGTGCTAGATGTGGGGTCTGAACTTTCATCTCTCTGCTTGTCAGCTACTATAAAGATAACTATAATATCACCCTGCTTTCACAGACAATGAAAAGCTTTAGCTATGCCTAGCTATAGACTAGTAGCAAGGATTCTTGAGAGCGAAGATGTAATTGAAGTCTTACCATCAACAATTCCAAATGTAGAACAGGGTGGCTGTGACTATTAGGTGGTAAGCCCAATTTTGGTGATAGGTCTGGAATCCTCACTGAGGCTTGCTTGTTTGATGAGCCTTGGCTGGCTGGCAGCTCTTTTCTTCACAGATCTTCAAAAAGATTTTTCCCTTCTCTAATTTTTCACCCCCTACTGGCTTCTGAGACTGTGTCTTTCAATAGAAACAACCTTGAGTGAATTACAATAATTTACACACTTGCTGTCCACACNCCACATCCTCTAGGTTGACTTTGTCAAGAAACAATCCAAGGCTGTCTTTGAAAGACTTGATCAGGAGCAACAGGAAGTAGAAAAAGACCTTTCAGACTGGAGTGTGAAGGTGAGTGTGATGCAACTCATGATTGACTCTTTCAACCCATTTTTCATTTTTATTAAATACAATTCCTTTCAGTTATTAGATGATTCTTCAGAAGAAAAGGCTAACCTGCTCAGTGAACAGCCCACGGAGTTAGAGACTTTGGAGTGCCCATACCCTGATCTGAAATCATCAATCCTTAATGAGTTCTGGAGCTTTACAGAGAAATACCAAAAGAAACTTGAAGACTTTGATCTGCAGTTAGAAGACACACGCAGGTGAGCAAGTATAACTCCTCCACTCCTGAAGGCTGGATTCGAATTTGTGTTCAGGGTCACTATGCTTCTGATTTAGTGTCTTCTAGATGCATGTGATTGCAATATAGCCAATATAGTTTTGACCTAGTTTGTTGAATAAAAAGAATGGATTTTATTTTACTTTATTATCTTATTTTAGCGGTGCTGGGGATCTAACCCAGGGGCCTTGGACATACTTGGTCCTCTACCACTGCACTACACCTCTGCCTTTGATTTCTGAGACAGGGTTTCACTCTGAACCACGTGCGGCTTGGTACTCACTTTGCCGTGTCTTTTGCTCTCGTACCTATGGTCTCCTTCCTTAGCCTTCCAAGTGCTGGAGTTACAGACATGCACAATATACCCAACTGGATAGAACNATGTATGTTTACTTTACTTTTTCTTGCTTTCAAAGTATTTCCTTGATATCAAGGCTTAGAAGAGTTTTATTGAGCCTGGTGTAGTGGTGCATAACTTTAGTCCCAGCTCTCAGGAAGCAGAGGCAGGTGGGATCCCTGTTCTGGAAAACTAGAAAACTCACAAATTCTAATAACAGCCCTTATTATAATAACAATATTATCCACAATGCTTTTAATATAAAC
>LZPO01108035.1:40426-60188 GCA_001675575.1 Neotoma lepida | reverse complement strand
AAAAGGAAAACTGTGCACATAGCCACTGCTTCCCTACTTAATCCTCCTCTTGTTGTTCTTTTGTTCAGTGATGTTTACAGACTTTGTCATGTGTTTTAAGTCATCCACTAGCTATCCCTTTGCATGCAGTCTTTTTATTAGATGCATACTGGGATAATGTGTGATTATATCATACAAATTGAACCAATTTCCCATTTTTGAGTAGTAGTTATTCTACATTTTGATGTTTGTTTAGAAACTTTGAAAAGGACTGGTTTGTCACTGTATTTTTTAAAAATAATTCTGTGATTATTCTGTTTAGGGGTTTTAGAAATAGAGTTTCTGAGTCAAAGGGTGTTAAGAATATTGTTACACTTCCTTTCAGAAAATCAACCTGTNATGTTTTCTTTTTCTTCTCCTTTTAGTTTTTTGTTCATTTAATTTTTTGTTTTTAAGTTTTTGAGACAGAATCTCATGTAGCTCAGGCTGGCCTCAAACTCACATGAACTTGAGCTCCTGAACCCCACCTCCAAAGTTCTGGAATTCAGCCTTGTGCTGCCATGCCCAGCACAAATTGTATCAAGTCTCACTATTTGGTTCATCTTCTAGACTTAGTGATGAGGCCTTGGATATTGCTGTCCTGAGGAACATCACCAGGGTCCTGCTCATGGTTTTTGTGTCCCCATGTTTACCAACATGCTGTACCTCTATCAACATCCTTAAGTCAACAGAGGAACACACACACTTCCCCTTGTATCAAAGCAAACCTTATACTCTGTAGCCACTACAGATGAACTGGGAAAAGCCAGCATTGGAAGACAATATGGCCTGTAAAAGTCTAAACAAACAGATGCTTGTGNGTGTGTCTGTTGCCTGATGAAGATGAGAGAGCAGAAATCAAGGGGAGTAGCATAACGGAGGTGACACAGGCTCACTGATGAATAAGGCCACAAACTCAGACCATACAGTTTTCACACACATGTAGAGTGCCTAGGTCAGTCCCATGCAGGCTCCCTGGTTGTCCATTCAGCAGGAGCTGTCTCTGACTCTTTTGCTGACTTTTGGGTCTCTATTCCTCATACTTGGTTGCCTTGCCCAGTCTTAATACGAGGGGAGGTGCTTAGTCTTACTACAACTTGGTATGGTATGTTTTGTTGATATCCATGAGAGGCCTGCCCTTTTCTGAATGGGAGAGGAGTGGATGGGGGGCAGAGAGGGGAGGAGGGGAGGAGGGACTGGGAGGAGAGGAGGTGTAGAGCGAATCTTAAATGGTCTTATTAATTGAAAACACCAGGCCAGGTATTGAGGTAAATTCTGAATGATCAGAGAGACAGAACAAGCCACAGCCAACCTCACCTTGCCAACTCCTCAGCTGATCTTGTCTCCTCAGACTGCAGGCTTCTGAGTCCTCATCTGAATGAATCTCAGCTGAACTGCTGCTCAAAGCCTGAAAGCTTAAGAGGCCCTAGCTTCTGGTTTCCACACCTTATATACCTTTCTGCTTCCTGCCACTACTTTCTAGGATTAAAGGCATGTGTCTTTCTCAAGCAAAGACATGAGATCTCAGGTGCTGGAATTAAAGGTGTGTGCCACCATGCCTGGCTGTTTCCAGTGTGGCCTTGAACTCACAGAGATCTGGATGGATCTCTGCCTCGGGAATGCTAGGATTAAAGGCATGTTCTACCACTGCCTAACCTCTATGTTTAATCTAGTGGCTGTTCTGTTCTCTGACCCCAAATAAGTTTTATTAGGGTACACAATATTTTGGGGGACATAATATAATCACCACAAGGAGGGGTGGGAAACTTTGGTCAAGATGTACAATAAATAAATAATAATTATAATTAAAACCTTCTAATTATATTGAAAACAAACAAACAAACAACAAACAAAAAAGCATTGCAGCTTAACCACCAATGGGCATTTTGTCCTGAAAATGTACTCTCAGAACTGTTTGGAAGGTTCAGTGCCTAAGCATGACCAGCCTCAATTCTGCATGTGGACCTGTGTTGGTTGTGTGCCAAGTGATAAATAAAGAGAGAAGTTCTGAGAAAGCAGTGTAATTCTTTGATCTTCAAGGGTTTGCTTAGTCCCATTGGTTAGCTGACCCAGGAGCCAACATTGGCCATTGCACTTTCCACTTTCCTTCATGCATTCCCAGGGGAATTCCCACTCATTGCTGGCATTTGCCTCTGTTGAGGGATGGGTAGTCACTGTAGACAATTTTCTTTTTGACATATATCTTTAGTAACATTGATTTTCATCAAAATTGCTAGTTTCTAACTCAATGTTATCTCATACCAGAAACCACATTTGGCAGTTATTCAACCTGCTTTGGGTTTGTTGCAAGAATAAAATATGTTTTAAATTATTTTGCCTATGGTAGAATGTATCCTATCAAGAAAAATCATGAATCTCNTGTAAAAATAACATTTGTTACGTGCTGGTGGCCATGTCAGAGGAGCAGTGGGTAGCAATTGAAGTCCAGTTATTAGCCCACCAGGAGGAAAGTCACTGATGGGTGAATCTTGGATAGGCAGGGCCCCGAGACCACAGACTCCAGAGTGTCTTTTGCTTCTTTCTGCTGTGCCTTTACATGTTTGCACCTGCCATCTTTCTCTGGTATCTGGCATGTTGTGAATGGGTGTGGGGAGATCCCTACTGCCTGTAATGTAGTGTGCTTATCTCATGAAAATATCCCGTCCTATTGGGCATTTTTACCTGTGGATTATTATGAAGATGATTTCTTCTTAAGCTCTACTGTCTAATTGATAATAATGTTAGTTTAAATAGAATTTTAATGATAAAAAAATAAAACAAAGAAGTGTCACACAGCTAGAACACATGAGTTTCTATTGAGGAGCCATATAGACTGCGGCTTAGGTTAATGATCAAGGAAAACAGTTGAGTCCCAGGAGCCCAGCTAGTTTAAATTCTAATCTTAATGTTGGGAGATGTGTTCACAGGTTTTGGAGTGTATCGTAGCTGAAGCAAAGCTTTGAAAATAAAGTTAGACTAAGATGTTTTTGTCAAATACCTTTGAGGTGAAAAACCCAAGAAGACAATCTAAAGTTTTAGAAAGGCACACAGTTGAGTGAAGAACTCTTTATGGTCGGGAACAAGAACAAAGCAGTCCAATTATCATTAGCTGATGTGCATTTCTTGTTAGGATTGGTTGATGACTAAAGGTGATGGTTAATTCCTTGTACCGATTTCTGCCCTCAGTCTCCTGATATAAGAAACTATTGATGAGTGAGTATGTACCCTAAAGATTTAAAGTAGGCCTGATGATTCCTTTTCATACATAAAAGCTTAGATTTGTGATTCTTTTAAGATTTCTTATAAGATTACCTTTTGAGATAAGTAAAAAAGTGATTGGTCCTTTCTTTGTAACTGCAAAATGCAGCCTGCCAGTAAAAGAATACCTTGCTTACTTACATTCTGTTAATCAATAACAAGTTGCTTGGGTATGAATGTATGTGGGTTCTTGGGGATAATTTGTTTTTCACCTGTAATATGTAAAATGTTTAATCATATAAGGGATATGGAAAACATTTTTTACCTATATTCATCATAATCATTCACTTGAAAAATAGAATGTAACCACATTATAATTTTTATATTGCCTGAAAGATTTTGCTGGGGTATAAGCTGTAAGGGAAAGAATAAAGATAGAGTTAGATAGAAGGAGAAGGAAAATATCAAGAATGAGAGAGTTAGAAGGAAAACATCAAGANTGAGAGAATAGGGAAGAATAAAGATAGAGTTAGAAGAAAAACATCAAGAGAAACAGAAGGGACATTTCTGGATAGAGATAAGGAAAAGGAATATAGAACATAAAATGGAGAATACAAAAGAAGAATAAAAAGGAAAACATCAAGAGACAGTGTGANTGTCTTTTCNCTAACCCCCTCAGATAAAAAGTCATAGTATGCCAACTCTGTGGATTCCCTTTGAGCCCTGTGCTGCTGGCCCTCTAGGCAGCAATAGTTATATCTTTAATTCAATAGTCTCTTTNAAAAAGATTTGGTTTTATTATTTTTATTTGTGCATATATGTGTGGGTGNACATGAGTGTAGGTGTTTGAAGAGGNCAAAAGAGCCAGAAGAGGGCATGCAATCCCCNGGATTTGGGGTTACAGGTGGTTATTTACCTGACGTGGGTGTCCAACACCAAACTTGGGCCCTCAGTAGTAGTTAGCTCTTAGCCTCCCTCTGAGGCAGCTCTCTGGTCCCTCAGCAGGCCTTATTGTTAGCATCATTACTGTCTATACCTGTCTAGCAAAACAAAACAAACAGACTAACAAACAAACAAAGCCCCTTTCACTTTTAATTGACATGTAGCAATTTATGTACATATTTATGCAGTGTGAAACATTAACACACACACACATACACACACACACACACACACACACTGTGTGATGATCAGATCAGGGTGAGTGGCATTTTTATCACTCTACACATTTAGTCTTCTGAGTGTGGAGAAATAAAATCCTCTCTCCCAGCAGTTTGAAATTATTTGATTAATTCTTGTCAATCATCCCTGTCCCATGCTGTTCTAGAAAATTAGAATTTATTCCTGTCCCAATTCACACCTNCAACTGTTGGCCATCCCCTTCTCTGCTTCATTTTCTCACATCCTCCCCGGCTCTGGTGACCACTGAGTTCTACTNGCTGCTTCGTGGAGATAAACTTTTAGCTTTCATATGTAAGTGATATCATGCAATGTTGGTCTCTTTGTGATTTAGCTATTTTGATCAACATTCTTCAGTTTCATCCACAGTGCTGAAAATGACAGAATTTCAGTGTTCAGTTTTGGTAGGTGTAGTACTGAGTTTCGGCTGTCAACTTGATCACCTCAAAGTCACCTCAAAAGAGGGAACCTCAACTCAAGAATTGCCTCAATCTGCTTGGCCTCTGGCTATGTCTGTGAGTCACTTTCTTAGTTGCCAATGGATTTGGAGGGCCCAGCCCACTGTGAGGGGTCATCCCTAGGCAGGTGGGCCTCAGCCTTGAGAAAGCTAGCTGAGCAAGCCAGGGACAAAGATGACCTGACTGAAGACCTTCATTACTCCCTCCTCTCCTCCAAACCCAATCTCCCAGTCTCATCCATATCTGTCTCTTATACACATCTAGATGTGTATAAGAGACAGCCCCTCTCCTCCCTCCTCCTGCCCTGCCAGCTCCCCCCCTCAACCCACCCCCATTCCCACCTCTTCTAAAACAAGGTGTCCCATGGTGAGTTCCTAGAGTCTGGCACTCTCAGCCAAGGCAAGACAAGACCCTCCTCCCTGTGCCAAGACTGTGCCAGGTGTCCCACCCCAGGCACTGGGCTCCAAAAAGTCAGCCCCTGCACCAGGGACGGATCCTGATCCCACCGCCTGGGGGCCCTCAGACACTTCAAGCCAAACAACTGTCTCAAGCCTCCAGAGGGCCCAGTTTGGTTATTGGTCCACAGTTCATGCATTTCCACCAGTTTNGCTGGCTTCATGATCTCAATGTCTCTTGTTCATTGAACCTCTCCTCTCTCCCATCAGTTGAACTCCTGGAGCTCTGCATGGTGCCCAGCCATGAATCTAGCATCTGCTTCCATCTGTCTCTGGATGAGGGCCCATGGGGGCTTCTCAGCCATGGGTCCATAGTTCATGCATCTCCACTAGTTTGGTTGTCCATCTCTGCACACCCTGTCTCTTATACACTTAATCTAGCATCTGCTTCCATCTGTCTCTGGATGAGGGCCCATGGGGGCTTCTCAGCCATGGGTCCATAGTTCATGCATCTCCACTAGTTTGGTTGTCCATCTCTGCACACCCTCCCATCATGATCTCTTAGTCCCTTGCTCATAGAGGGCCCCCTGTCTCCCATCGATTGGGCTCCTGGAGATCCACCCGGTGCCCACATCTTTGATCCTTGCTTTTTGTGGTCTGGAAGTGTGAGCCAAATTAACCCTGTCCTCCCCAAGTTGCTTTTGGTCATGGTGTTTATTACAGCCACAGAGAGGCAGCCTAGGGCAACAGGTTTTACACATACATATCCAGACATTTAGCTTTTACTCCTAGATTTCCAGTTTATTTGTACATAATCTTTTATTAATTTTTTTGTATTTCTTTGGTATCAGCTATTACTTTTTTCATGTTTGTTTTGCTTTATTGGAATCTTCTCTTTTTACTATAAAGAAGATTGTTAATTTTACTTATCTTCATTAATCTCTTGTAGTTTCATTTTGTCTCAGCTTCTTTTCTTTGCTTTTTCTGTCCTGACCTTTGTAATGTCTTTCTTTGTACTATTTTTGGGTTTGGTTTGATTTTGCATTTCTTGTTCCTTGAGTTGGATCATTGGGTTATTTATTTGAAATCTTTCTAATTTTTAATCTAACTATATTTGTTTCATTATAACTGGATGTTTCAGCATTAGATGTCAATATAGTTATAATTGGTATTTCCTTTGTTCCTTTATCACTAAATTGTGACAGTATTTTTTCCACAATATTTAACTCAAAGTATTTATTTTATCTGTTCCTTTGGGCTTCTATTTGCATGATAGCCTTCCTGTTCTTTTACATTCAATTTCTATGTATCTTTACTGGCAAACTGANTTCTGTACAGCAAGTGGCTGGGCCTTATTTATTTTTCCCTTGTAGCCAGTCTATGATGGTTTTAAAAAATATTGGCATGTATGTTTGTCACGTGAGTATACATGTTTAATGTGTGCAAGCTGGTGTGTGTGTGTGTGTGAGTGTGTGTGTGTGTGTGTGTGTGTGTGTGTGTATAGGCCAGAGGTTGACATCCAGTGTCTTTCTCATTACTCTCCACATTATTATTATTATTTAAAATATTTTATTTATTTTTCTATTTTATGTGTACATTTGTCTGAGTGAGGATGCCAGATCCCCTGGAACTGGAGTTATTGACAGTTGTGAGCTGCCATGTGGGTGCTGGGAATTGAACTCAGGTCCCCTGGAAGAGCAACCAGTGCTCTGAACCACAGAGCNATCTCTCCAGCTCCCACATTATTTTTTTGAGACAATGTCTCTCACTGAACCTGGTGCTCACTAATTTGGCTAGTCTGGCTGGCCAGAAAGCTCCAAGAGTATGTTGTCTCTATTTCCCCAGTGCGCTATCATGGTGTTTACACAGGTGTGAGGGATCTGAACTCAGGTCATCACCCCATCCCCAATCTGTGTTTTTTAATAGGGGATTTTAATTTATTTGCATTCAAGGTTATTTTTGATAAATACACTGTCCTGTGATTTTAATATTTTTTTCTCAGGTTGTTTTGAAAATTTCTTCCTTTCTCTCTTGTTCACATGTAGGTCTCTTTTCAGTGTCAGTAGAGTTTGACTCTATTCTCTTTTTCTCCTGTGTATCTCCTCTATTATTGAGTCTTCAACATTCCATGTTTTCTGGATGGTAGCAAACATTCTTCACATCTGTAGGATAATCTTAGGGGATGCTTGTAAGGCCAGCCTGTCAGTGATGACTCTCCTTAGTGTTTGCTTCTGAAACACTACATTTCTCTTGTAATCTGAAATTAGCTTAGCTGTGTACAGCATGCTGAATTAAACTGTGCTTTTTGACCAGGCCTTTGAATACTCATGCAGCTCTCTTGGCTTGTAAAGTTTCTGTGGAGAAGCTTCCTCTTAGTTTAATGGAGTTCTCTTAAGACTTTTCATGTTTTCCTTACTCTTTTTAGAGTCCTCTCTTNGTTATATACATATATAAGAATATATAAGAATGCATGTGTGTATGTGCATACATGCATGTACACATTTGTGAGGAAGTTAAATGATGACCTCAGTGTCATCCTTAGGAATACTGTCCACTTCTGTTGAGACAGATTCTTTTGATGATGTTAAGCTTACAATTAAACTAGACTGGTTGGCCACTGAACACTGTCTTCACCTGCCTCCAACTAGTGCTGGGATTACAAGTGAGTGTCACCATGCCTGGCTTTCATGTGGTGCTGGAGTCAAATTCAGGTTGTCATGCTTGTGCAGTNGCCACTTCACTGAGCAAGCCCTGCTTTGTACTTCTGACAGCCTGTCCAGGATATAGTCTTAGGGAGTGCGTCTCTTGGTCAAATCTAGTAGGGACCTTCTGAACTTTCTGGAACACACTGGAAAGATGTGTCCATCTTTGGTAAGTTTCAGAAACGTTTGGCAGTTCTTTTGCTGAGTAGATCCTCTATGCCTTTTCTTCTCTTCTGGAATACCCATAATGCAAAGGTTTGCTCACTTAATGGTGTCACATACACCTCAAAGGTCCTTTTCATTCTTTGTAATGTGTATTGCTTTTCTTCTTAAAGATGTGTCTGGATTATTTCAAAATATCTGTCTTTAAACTCAGAAACACTTTCTTCTGCTTGATGAATTCTGCTGCTGAGGATCTCAACTATNTAGACCAATGAAATAGAAATGGTAAATAGCTGACAAACTTTNATTTTGGCTTGAGGTATTTTTTANTTAATTAATTTATTCTTACATGTATGGGTGTTTTGCCTGCACTTACNTGTGTGCACCATATTCTTGCCTGATGCCCATAGAGGCTNGAAGAAGGCATCAGATCCCCTTGGATTGGAGTTAAAATGGTTGTGAGCTACCATGTGGGTGCTGGGAATTGAACCTGGGTCTTATGCAGTGCTCTTAACTCTTGAGTCATCCATCTCTTGTGCACCTGTCTGAGATATTTTTAATTGCAAAAATTTAGGATACTTTTAGTGTTTTCTTTAGAAAACTTTAATTTTTCTAAATAAGGGATTTTTTTTTATTAGCCATGTAACCTAATGTATTTTGTTGCCATAATCACCAGGGAATTGGTTAACTTGAACAAGAACTTTGTAAGGTAAAAACTAATACAGTCTTAGTTATTTTACACACCTGTTTTTGTAATAAGAAAAAAATCAAGGTTTGATTAGGAGTCAGGAAAAAAAATCAAGGTTTGATTAGGAGAGATAAATGTTCAAGTTTTAGTTTAGAAACACCCATATGTCTAATATAATTTTATTTTAGAGGCTAAAAGGCCATGTTTCTAAGAAATGGCTGCTTTGTTATTCTGAGGAAACTCTACTATAACACTCACTCTTTTGGATTTTACTGTGCCAGCTCTGTGTGTGCGTGTGTGTGTGTGTGTGTGTGTGTGTGTGTGTGCACATGCATGTATAGATCTGTATGCAGTGGTGAATCTTCTCCCTTTCCTCTCAAACAGCAATCGAATGATATGTGTGATTGTGCTGTTACCATTGCCTGTGTGAGTATTTGCCTTAAGATTTAGGCTTGCTTCTCTGGAAACTGCTATCATTATTCTAGAAATGATAATATTATGATATTTAACCTGCCATTTCCTTTCAGCATGTTCTTTTAATTTTACTTTTCATGTACTAAAAAAAATGACTTACAACTTATGTAATTTCAGTAAATAGAGAAAGACAGTGGAGACGTGAAGCTTCTCAAATCAACTGAAAGGTCAAAATGGATGTCATTGCTGTATGGGGCTTACTTAGTTTGAAATATCTGGTTTAAATGTTTTGTAGTCACCTCACACATTTAAGTGGTTTTTAATGTCATTAAAATAGCAACTAATTAATATATTCATGCAATTTATAAAAGTGAACCAAATGCCACAAATTCTTCTTCTGCTGTTGTATTTATTTATAACAGTGTGTGCTGCTTAATGTGTGCCTGTATTTGAAAAGCATTTCAGTAAATGTTTGCTATTTGCACATTGTGGACAGCTACAATCTTGCGCCACTATTCAGTAGGAGAAACCATTAAAGTAATTAGTTTAAAACTACCTCTTCATTTATCAAACCATTCAAGCTGTTTTTGAAAATTATGGGTAAGGTTACTTGTAGATTATGTGAGACTGAGTTCTACAGAAACAAAATCAAGATGGGTTCCTAGAACAACGGGACTATTAGAGGATGCTCTAGGAAGGCTTGTGAGGGAGGCAGAATAGAGGAGGGCAGAATACCTAGGCAGGAGGGTGTCTTGGTGGAGACTGATTCTGATGTCAGTTGAGCTAGACTGGTGCCAGAATTGGCCCCCTTGAAGGGAACTGACTGGGCTAACCTTGTTGACCTATGTCTATCATTCAACTGCTATTTGTGATTGGTCTTGGCAACAATATGGGAGGGGAGTCTCAGACTGAGGGGCTTCCGGTGTGGCCCAGGAACATTTTCCACAGAAGAGAAGGGTCTCTAGATGTCACCAGCCAAGACTTAGGGCATCTTGGTGATGGGGATCCCTCCTCCTAAGAAACAGCCACTATTGTATAGATGGCTATACTATTGTATAGTATAAACTATACTATTGTATAGTTTAAAAAGGACAGAAACTTACTGGATGGAAGTTCTGTCCCTTTCCCCTCTGGAGAATACCCCACATACATATGAATCAGATAAGGATGGAAATTCAACTGTGTTCAAGGCCTTTTGATTTTAGAAGGTCGTGGACTTTAGTTCTGTTCTTCTATTGCTTGTGGGATAACAAGGTCGTGGACTTTAGTTCTGTTCTTCTATTGCTTGTGGGATAACAAGGTCGTGGACTTTAGTTCTGTTCTTCTATTGCTTGTGGGATGATACTGAAGAATTTCTCCTGCTAACTGCTGTTAAAATACATCCACATTACCGTGAATGAAAATGGTCCTTGGGAGAGGACCTGAGGCATTGTCCTTGACAACCCGAGGGCATTTTAAATGCCAAGTGCACTCAGGAAAGCTTTTCTCCTGGGTTAATTTTCCTACTTGAGATGTTTTATTTGCAGAAGTCTTTGGATGTCTGCACATGCAGAACCAATCCAGTTGGAACTAAAACACTCAGTGTATTCATGAATGAATTCATTTTAATATTTCTCCTGCATTAGATTATTATGACACACTGAACAGTTTCCTTTTGGTGGATCACCTCCCACCCTCTTTTTCTTCCCTTTATGTAGTAGGTATGGAGAATTTTCTCTTTTGAAATTTTTTTTTCTCATGCTCCTTCTCAGTGTATTGAAAGAACTAGCTAACCTTGTATGAAGATGGTGGAATTCCCATTAGTTCCAGTCACTTAAAGGGTGTCTTATTTTCTTAAAATGTCAAATATTTTTCAGAGGCAGAAAGATATCTGAAGAAATTGAATTGCATAACTNAAGTTGTAAGATCATTGATACAGTAGAAATAAACAATGGCAATCCATCTGGATCAAAGAAATATTCGTTACTATTAATACTTCCTCTGATTGCATCTGTATTTGATTATTCTAATTTACTTAACAGGAGTAATAATAACATGCAAATAAAATCAGTATATAAAGAGGCATTAATTCAGTTTGGAGTTCAAACTGACAATGCAACTTTTTCACTTTGCACAGGACTTTGCTAATAATTCATGCAGATTGTGAATTATACCAGTGCTTAGAAGTGGTGGAAAGGGACTAGGCATGTTGGAACAGAGTGGACACATGACTAAGGCAACTTGCAGGATCTTGTTTACAAGTGATTTCTTTNTAAAGGTCCTTGCACCAAGCCGCATGATTTTNATTTCAGCCCCGGAAACCCAAATGGTAGAAGGAAAAAATTGACTCCTGTAAGATGTCCTACAACCTCCTGNGTGCCCATGCACACACACACACAAAATAAATGTAGTGAAAACTCAATAAAAACCAAAGTTATTTATCTAGTCATCAAAAATGTAGTACCACTGTTTTTCTTTTCACTACCAATCTGTAGTATTATCCACAAAACATGAAGTAAAGAGAATAAAGTACAAGATTATTTGACTTGCCTTGGAGCTCAAACCTGAAATAAATGCCACTCCCAATCTGTCTTTTTTTCCTTTATGCAAAATGTTCATCTGTTTACATTTGTGTTTTTCTCCAGTGTAAAAATGGAAACTTTGTTGAATAAGAAAAATTTCTTTTTAATCTTTATCCCTAATAACTATTTTCCAGTGTTTATATATTTCATTCATTGGTGATGGTTTTTAAAATATTGGTAAAGGCAAAATAGNACAAATATTAAGAGAATATTGTGTCTCACCAACATCTTCAAGTTATGCCTGGAACTCTGGCAAGATCAAACCAAAGACTGAAAGAATCTGCTGTATGTGGGCTTAGTACTTCTCTGGAAAGTGCTCAGTGGTTAACACTAAGGAAAAATGCCTCAGCTGAGCATGTTGGTGCATTCCCATGGTCCTTCATTCCAAGGGGATGAAGCTGTGGTTCTCTTGAGGTCAGCCTGAACAACATAGTCAGACCCTGTCTTCAAAGAAAGCCTCATCTTCTGTGATTATCATCACTTGCTAATAGCTTGAACAGTTAGTTAGAAGTCCCTTCAACTTCATGATTGTTCACCTCTGTGTTGTAATGTTTTTATTGCTTCCAGAAACTTCCAACTGAGTGAAGAAGAGCAGTGGATTTACCAGGCTGTCTTAGACCAGTACCCTGGAAATCTCCTTGGCAGAAGAACTCTGTACTTGGATATGCTACAAAGATACTTTCCTCACAAATCTAGGCATCATTTGGTGAGTGCATCCTGATAGTGAGTATGTCTATCCTATATGCCTGTGAATTGCAGTGTTTAGTGGTCCATAATTAGTAAGGCAAATATATGTCTGTTAAATAGTGGTAGTTTGAAAGAAAATGGCCCCCCCAAAGGGAATGGCACTATTAGGAGGTGTGGCCTTGTTGGAGGAAGTGCATCACTGTGGGGGAGAGCTTTGAGTTCTCTTTTTCTTAAGNTTCCCTCAGTGTGACAGTCAATCAACTTCCTGTTGCCTACAAGACATAGCACTCTCAGCTCCAGCACCATGTCTGCCTGCATGCTGTCACGTTCCCCTTCATAATCATAATGGATTGAATCTCTGAAACTGTAAGCCAGCCACCCCCAATTAAATGTTTTCTTTATAAGAGTTGCTGTGGTCATGGTGTCTCTTCACAGCNATGAAAACCCTAAGGAAGACATTAGTGCTCTGAGAATTCTTTATTCCCCCACTATAGAAGATACTGTTATAGGTTGCAAACCTGCCTATAGAGGCTGGGAGAAAACCAGGGCCAACACACTGTGCTCACCTGCCTGGNCACCTTCACCATGGTTTCCCAGCTACAGAGCAGCTGTTTCACCCCTGGAGTTCACACCACCACTCACCTGCTCACTATGGAGATTCTGCCCTATCTGACTCTTGCCTGAAACTGGAATGCCTGTCTTCTACCCACAGAGCCTGCCCCACTTCAGGCCTAGGCCTGGGAAAACCCTGGGAAATGTTACTAGTCTCCATCACCACAGCTCTGCCTGATTCTCACATGGTCCCAAACACAAACACCACTTCAGGGACCAAACACNCAACTGAAAGTTACNTGAGAAGAAATTGGGAAATTATTATTTTATTCTGTAGTGGGTGTGACTACAACGGCAAGAATCCAGAAGTTACCATGTCCCCAATTAATTCAATACAACTTACCTTGTAACACACATGTGCAGGTTTAACTTTTAAATGAGCTGTGCTATGAAATATCACATGCTTCACTTTTGCAACTGTTTCAAATTAAGAAGTGAGTTGTATACACTCACATTCATTTGGAAATTACTTTCTGTCAGTCCTGTGAAAGTCGTTTAGTACATGAGACAATGGATGAAGTACCATTGTTATCATTAATGTCTGANGAAGAAACTGAAGTAAAGCCCACACAGCTAGTGTGGCTATCATCTCCTATCCTTCTTATCCTTCTCCATTCCACTCTCCATCCCCTGTGCAGTAAATATATATTTTTATTTATTTAATTTTTAGAGATTAAAAAACCCTTTTTATTCTTTGTGTCTTTCACATCATGCATCTCGATCCCCTTCATCTCCCATCCCTTCTATCTGCCCTCTGCCCTTGCAACCTTTCCCCTCCCCCAATAAAATAAAATAAAATTTAAGAGAAAAGAAAAAGAAAAATCTTGTTGTGGAAGCTATAGTGTGACATAGTAAGTCACATATATACCCTTTAGTCCATATATCTTTACTTGCAAATGTTCATTGCAAAGTCATTGGTCTGGCTTGAGGCCTCTGGTTTCTGCTACACCATCAATACTGGGCCCTCACTAGGACTCCTCTTAGATATCCTATTGTTCTGTGTTCTGGAGCTCCTACAGCTTTGGATCTGCAGGACTGGCCCCTTTATCTGCTCTCCCAGATTATAGATGGGGTGGATGTTGGGATAGGCCAACTCATAGCCCTGGTTCTGAGTCTAAGTGATAGCTCAGTTGGTCAGCCCCTCAGCTCTCCCACATCCTCATCACCAGGGTGAGCTCTCCATCACTGCCCTGGCTAATTCACCCCATGCAGCAAGGAGCAAGGGGTGGGACCATTTTCCCTACTTTCATGCCCTCAGGGTTAGCTTTCCCACACCTACACTATCAGGGCCAGCTCTACTGTGTTGCCCAGATGAGGTGCAGGGTTTACTTTCCCAAGTGCTGCAGCTGATGAGGGGTAGGGACAGCTCTCTCACTCTCATGACCCAGGGGCCAGCTTTCCCAACTGCCACAGCTAGTGAGGGGTAAGGGGGCATTTCTCCCTTACCCACACTGCTGTATGGCAGATGAGGGGCAAGGCCAGATCTCCCACACTCACATTCTTCGGGCTGGCTCACCCCGCCCTCCAACATGGTCAGCTCTACTGTGCTGCCCAAGCGAGGTGCAGGGCCTGCTCTCCAGAGTGCTGCAGCTGGTGAGGGGCAGGGTCAGCTCTCCCAGTTATNGCAGGCGGCAAGGGGGGAAGGGGAGGACATAGTTCCCTCACCCATGCCACCACACGGCAGGTGAAGAGGGCAGGACCAGCTCTCTCACTCTCATGCCCTCAGGGGCAGCTCACCTGTGCCTCCTCAAACAGGGTTAGCTCTATTGTGCTGCTCAGGCAAGGTGTAGGACCTGCTCTCCCAAGTGCTGCAGCCAGTGAGGGGCAGGACCAACTCTGTGCAGTCCTGTCTTCTTGGCCTTTAGTATTATCAGGAGCCATGGACATCAACACAGACTGGGGCTGCAGCAGGGCAACAGACCTAGACATGAGCCTTGGCAGAAGCCTAGGCCCAGACATCACCATGGCCCCGGGTGGCAATCAGGCCATCTACCTTAGCCCGATCCTCACCTCCTTCACCTCTTCAGAGCTGCCTTTCTCCACAGGACATGAACCATTCTGTTTCTCTCTCTCTGTCCCATACCTCACCATATATTTGCTCACTGTAATAGTGCGGGCCTGTGGCAGGGTCCCCATGTAGTAAACATTTAATTTTGGTTTTTAAGTAACTNATTACAGATCTTTAAAAAGTTCTTAATTGATCAAATTAGAGGTTTTTATTTTAATTCCCTATTANTTCTGTTTGCCTCTGCATCAAGTGTAAATGTAGATTTTTATATTTTATTACTATTGACGTGATATAGATTTTCACATTTACTTTCTACATTGGATTGATTATCATATATTTCTGCATGGTGTATGCTTCCCTTCCTTGATGCTTGACAAATGTTAAGTATATTTTTAGCTTTATAGAACAAAGCTAAGAAGTTTATAGAATGTGTTTTTTTATCTGGTTAAAGTGAGACCATGGCCTGCTTTATCATGCTCCTGCTTTATCATGATCCTAATTAATTCCTCCTAAAGCATTGCTTTATGTGGGGCATATCTTATCTTGCTTTTTTCCTAATGCCTAGCCACTTAGGGATCAAATAGTTTATCAGATTCAGAGGTGTGGGCCATACTAGAAGAGTAAAAACGNACTTCTAGCAGTGACTCTCATTTTCAGAATCACTTGTAGGGATTTTAGACATGCCAGACTCCCCTGTCTCTGTGCTTCCCCTGGGACTCTGTGCTTCCCAAGGTTACTATTCACCATTGGAAGAAGAGACTGCTGCCAGTGTGAGAACCCATGTCCCTCCTGGGGTGGGGTGGGGGAGGCCGGAAGAGTATCATCACCAGAATTACTTTTAAGCATCCTAACAACTGAGNACTCTAGTGATTAAAGACAAAACTGTGACTTTCTAAGATTATTGTGGCACTAAAAAAAAATGTTTTATCAAAGTATACTGTTTAACTGAAGCATAATGTAATCATTTAAAATACCAAAATTGATTTAAAAGTGGAATATTTAAAATTACATATTGGAAACAGATTGCTCTTTGTTGAAAAATTGCCATTTAGAATTAAGAGTCATTTCAGTGGTCACCTGGCCTGTTTCCATCCTACTGAGGAAACGGACTTAGAAAGTCAAGTGATGTCATTAGTTGTCAGTTAGGCATAGTCTCCAAAGACTGGAGCTTGTGTCTTNTTCCTGGTTACAGTGAGGATATTTGTCCCTAGTTGTTCAAAATCATTGATTATAGTGAAGTTTATTCATTTCNTAACAGTGACATAAAGTACAGGCCCATTTCAGATTAATAAGTAACTGCCATTCGTTACCTTTGTAGGTAGAACATGAGAAATACTATGACCAGTATCGCTTTGCTGGAGAGCAGAGAAGAATCCTGATAGACAATTGGAATAAGAGTAGGAAAGACTTTATACAGAAAGCCATGCTGACCCTCTTTGAGGCCTGTGCAGCCTATGAAACGGAGAGCATGTTGGCCAAGGACAGGAAAAGACAGCAGGAACTGTGTGCTGATCTGAAAGCCAAGGTAAGCTGCTGCAGTAGGTGCTTTGATACCAGGGTGTACACTAAGAATCTACCAATGCCAGGTGGTGGTGGCACATGCCTTTCTTTTTTTTTTCAAAAATATTTTATTTCATATCTGATACTTTATTTTCTTTTTAAAATTTTTTTACAGATTCCCCTCTCCTTCCTCCTCCCATTCCCCAGCTTTCCCTCCAACCAACCCCACACCCCCTCCTCCAAGGCAAGGTCTCCCATGGGGAGTCAGCAGATCTTGGCACATTCAGTTGAGGCAGGTCTAAGCACTTCCTCCCTGCACCAAGGCTGCGCAAAGTGTCTCACCATGGGCACTGGGCTCCAAAAAGCTGGTTCAGCACCAGGGATGGGTCCCAATCCCAGTGCCTGTTTGGGGGTCCCCCAAAGAGTCCAAGCTAGACATCTCTCTCGCCTATCCAGAGGGCCCAGTCCAGTACCATGGGGGCTCCTCAGCTATTGGTCAACATTCATCCGTCTCCACTAGTTTGGCTGGCCATCTTTGTACACCTTCCCATCATGATCTCATCCCTTGCTCATAGAAGGCCCCCTCTCTCCCATTGATTGGACTCCTGGAGCTCGACCTGTTACCCAGCTATTGATCTCCNCATCTGCCTCCATCAGTCTCTGGATGAGGGCTCTATGATGACAGAGTATTCATCCATGTAATCACCGGAGTAGGCCAGTTCAGGCACCCTCTCGATTATTGCCAATAGCCTAAGGTGGGGTCATCCTTGTGGATTCCTGGGAACTTCCCTAGTACCCTGTTTCTCCCTGTTCCCATGATGTCTTCATTTATCATGGTATCTCTTTCCTTGCTCTCTTACTCCATCCCTGTTCCAGCTCGAACCTCCCGTTCCCCTNTGCTCTCATCCTCCATCCCTTGCCCCCCCATTNGCTCCCCTCACCCTCAGTCTACCCATGTAGATCTCGTCCATTTCTCCCTCACTGGGTGATTCATGTGTCTTTCCTAGGGTCCTCCCTGGAGCTGTGGGTTGCAGTCTGATTATCCTTTGCTTTACATCTACTATCCACTTATGAGTGAATACATACCTTGTTGTCCTTCTGGGTCTGGGTTACCTCACTCAGGATGATATTTTCNAGTTNCATCCATTTGCCTGCANATTTNNTNNNGTCATTGTTTTTNNCTGCTGAGTAGTACTCCATTGTGTATATGTACCACATTTTCTTAATCCATTCTTCAGTTGAGGGGCATCTAGGTTGTTTCCAGGTTCTGGCTATTATAAATAATGCTGCTATGAACATAGTTGAGCATGTGTCCTTGTGGTATGATTGAGCATTCCTTGGGTATATGCCCAAGAGTGGGTCTAGCTGGGTCTTGAGGAAGATTGATTCTCAATTTTCTGAGAAACCANCGTACTAATTTCCAAAGTGGTTGTACAAGTTTGCACTCCCACCAAAAATGGAGGAGTGTTCTNCTTGCTCCACATCCTCTCCAAGATAAGCTGTCATAAGTGTTTTTGATCATAGCCATTCTGACAGGTATAAGATGGTATCTCAGAATCATTTTGATATGCATTTCCCTGATGACTAAGGATGTTGAGCAATTCCTTAAATGTCTTTTGGCCATTTGAGATTCTTCTGTTGAGTATTCTCTGTTTAGCTCTGTAGCCCATTTTTTAATTAGATTGTTCGGTACTTTCATGTCCAGTTCCTTGAATTCTTTCTATATTTTGAAGATCAGTCCTCTGTCAGATGTGGGTTTGGTGAAGATCTTTTCCCATTCTGTAGGCTGTCGTTTTGTCTTATTTACCNTATCCTTTGCCTGACAGAAGCTTCTCAGTTTCAGGAGGTCCCATTTATTAGTTGTTGCTTCAGTGTCTGTGCTACTGGTGTTATATTTAGGAAGTAGTCTCTTGTGCCAATGCATTCTATACTATTTCCTACTTTCTCTTCTGTCAAGTTCAGTGTAACTGGTTTTTTGTTGAGGTCTTTGATCCACTTGTACTTGAGTTTTGAGCATGGCAATAGATATGGATATATTTGCAGTCTTCCACATGTTGACATCCAGTTATGCCAGCACCATTTTTTGAAGATGCTTTCTTTTATTTTTTCCATTGTACAGTTTTGGCTTTTTTGTCAAAAATCAGGTGTTCATATGTGTGTGGGTTAATGTCAGGGTCTTCAATTCAATTCCATTGGTCCACATGTTGTTTTTTATGCTAATACCAGGCTGTTTTTATTACTATAACTCTACAGTAGAGCTTGAGGTCAGGGATGATGATGCCTCCAGAGGTGGCTTTATTGTACAGATTTGATTTAGCTATCCTGGGGTTTTTGTTTTTCCATATGAAGTTGAGTATTGTTTTTTCTAGGTCTGTGAAGAATTGTGTTGGGATTTTGATGGGGATTGCATTGAATCTGTAGATTGCTTTTGGTAAGATTGCCATTTTTACTATGTTAATCCTACCTATCCATGAGCATGGGAGNTCNNTCCATTTTCTGATATCTTCTTCAATTTCTTTCTTCAGAGACTTAAAGTTCTTGTCATACAGGTCTTTCACTTGGTTAAGTTAGAGTTACCTCAAAGTATTTTATATTATTTGTGGCTATTGTAAAGAGTGATGTTTCTCTGATTTCTTTCTCAGCCTGTTTATCATTTGTATATAGGAGAGTTACTGACTTTTTGATCTTAATCTTGTGTCCTGTCATATTACTAAAGGTGTTTATCAGCTGTAGGAGTATAGTAGAATTTTTGAGGTTACTTATGTATACTATCATATCATCTGCAAATAGTGAAAGTTTGACTTCTTCCTTTCAAATCTCTATCCCCTTGATCTCTTTTTGTTGTCTAGCTAGGACTTCAAGTACTATATTGAATAGATATGGGGAGAGTGGACAGCCTNGTCTTGTTCCTGATTTTAGTGGAATCACTTTGAGTTTCTCTCTATTTAATTTGATGTTTGCTGTTGGCTTGCTATAAATTGCCTTTATTATGTTTAGGTATGTTCCTTGTATTCCTGATCTCTCGAAGACCTTAATCATGAAGGGGTGTTAGATTTTGTCAAAGGCTTTTTCAACATCTAATGAGATGATCATGTGTTTTTTTTTCCAGTTTGTTTATATGGTGTATTACATTGACAGATTTTCGTATGTTGAACCATCCCTGCATCCCTGGGATGAAGC
>LZPO01108034.1:199372-210130 GCA_001675575.1 Neotoma lepida | reverse complement strand
AAATTTCAGGCTTTGAAGTAGATGCGAGGCAGTCCAGCTTCTGTTTTCCCTTTGGCTCTTCAGGAGTAATTAATAAANGCCTCCCTTGTTTTATTGTCTAGAAGGATCTTTGTCTTGTTTGAATTAGTTCAAAGTCTCCATCCATGGCCAGGTTACTAAAGGTTTGTCTTGGTACTGTACTAGTCATCACAGACTATTCTCCACTCAACAGTTCACACACAGCAATTGCTATTCAGAATCAAACAAAGAAGTTGCTTATAATATCCAGCACACAAATAAGCCAGGTCTACTAGTATGAGCACTTGCCTAGGTTACATAGGTGAACAAATAGCACAGATGGGATTCGAAACCAGGTGTGACTCCAGAAGCCACAGTGGGATGTGTCTGCTGAAAATCCTATCCACAGAGATCACTTGGGAGTTTTCTTGTTAGACATTGAGGAGCCTTCCAGAAGTAGGCCTGTCGCCATATTTGTAGGATGGCCCTTCTTCCAAGAAAACAAGCAGATCTGCTAGACATTTTTACTAATTGCCGCTTGGTCTTCANTAACAGAGCAACAGGCGTTTGGGAATAGCCCCAAGCTTGTGTGCACCATGGGACTTGAACTGTGGAGGCAGGCCTGAAGAAAGAGAAGCAGGAGATGTGTTCAAGGACAGCAGAGTAGCCCAGGCTCCATAGCCTGGAAATACTGGAGAGAGGAGTGTGTCATTCTCCTGTGACTGTCTGCTGACCTCTGTAGGCTTGAGCAGGGACAGAGAGCCACAATCAAAGGGTAAATGATGCTTTGGTTCTTCATAACCACCTTGGATGTCAAGAGGGTGCTAGGAGTACTGGACTCTCAGGTAATGGGTGACTCTTGCTTAGCCAGCAGCCTCTGGGCAGAGATGGCCCCAGTGAGGCAGCAATAATTTGGTCAGGCAGTATCAGCACAGGGCCTCAAAGGGTCACTCCAGCAAATCAGAGCATGAAAGAACTAAGACTGAAGGCAGCAGGTTCTGTGGAGGAACCAAAGCCACATGAGATGTGCTGCCAAGACTTCCAGGACCCTTCAGGGAAACCAACAGCCCACAAGACANCTGGGAGNAGNAGCCAAACAAACTCATTATTTCTATNCAATAGCCTTAGCACCCAGCTTACTTTCCCCGAAGTAACTAGGGTTCATTGAAACCCATGGCCAATCCATTCTTTTTACATCATTTTCATGTTCAAAAATAGTCTTCTCTCTCAATCCTATCAAAATAATGAAAAAGAAAATGTAAGGAGTAATTGGTGTGACATATCTTAAAATATACATCTAAGAATGTCTTTCAACATATAAATCTGTGCTTAAATAGATAAGTAAGTTTTTATTCTGTCATTAAAAAGTATTAATTCCACAGCAGATCTAGTTCTGTGTTTTGCCAAAGGTAATACATACTTTAACTCTGTTAGCATACTGTGGTTCCTTGTCGGGGTCAGCTTTTNAAAATATTTTTGCAATTATCTACTATTCTTTCTCATATTACTCTGAGAATTATGAAAATGGCTACTAACAGGAAATTTTACCTATAGCATTTGTCCCATGCCTTACAGATTACCAAGTGCTTGCATGACCATTTTTTCAATAGATAATATATATATATACTCTGTGGGAGTATGCAGGGCAGCCTGAGTCAGTAATGCTGGTAAGCTGCTTATTGGTGCTCCATTGAGTCAGGCACAATATAAGTGATGGTTTGCTGGAAGAGTTAACATTTGTGGAAGAATTCTTACAGCTCAGACATGGTGCTAAGCTCCTTCCTTTGAACTATTTNATCCCAGAAGGCTTCAGACATAGGCCATCAGCACAGGCATCACCCATCAATATCCTGTCTANTGAGGTAAAGACCCCCTTCAAGGTGGATTCTTTTCCTGGGAAAAAGCTAGCCTAGCTCAATGCATAGCCTTGTGTCAACTCATTCCTAGAGCTGGTTCTACTAGCTGGTTGGAAGCTGACTTGGAGCCAGCTAGCCCATGCTCTAAAGGCTTCTCCATGGCCGTTCGTTGGGTTAAAAGCACCAAGGAGCATATGATGGAGTGGAATTTTGACCCTGTGTTTCTTGTGTGAGCCAAAATTTCTTAATCCAGGGAGAAAGAGGGNAAAGTACCTTCAAATCTCCCAAGCCATGAGTCATGTATTAGATCAAAGATCCTGGGCTTCAGCTCTTCAGTGCTCTTCAAAGGGGTAGACGAGGCATTCCAAGGCCAAACTGTACTTGGGAGTCCGGAGTTGCAAGCAGGATGTGAGGTATGCAGTCTACACAAGTTGGGAATCTGAGGTTATATTCACAATGTTCTAGTTTTCAGTGCTGCAGGTTGAGCCCAAAGGTTGCTAGGCAAGGGATCTGCCACAGGGATGCTTTTTGTTTTCTAGGTTTAGTGATACCTTGATATCTTGTGGACCTAGGAGGGATTGCCCTTCCCTGGGTGAACCAATCTCTAGGGACCACATATACCTTGCCTGGGAGCATACACTTGATATGCAAATCAGCCAACCCTCCTTTCCTCATCTCTGGTAGTCCAGGACACTGTTCCAGTCCTAATCATCCTAGAGCTAGATATTCAAGAAGCCATGGCAGACCCTATGCCCCAGAGCCCACTGTTCAAACTGGGCAGTCCTTAGTCTTTCACCCTACTTAACCTGATTCATCCATTCTTTCCTGTGAAGACTATAATAAAAGGTCTAGCCTGTGACCGCTTTCCTGACACTTCTTCCTGTTTTGTGTGCCTTACCACGTCTGATAAACAAACCCCAGGCTCATTGTAAAACACAGGCAACATAAAGTGCCAAAATAAGAGGGGCTGGAGACTGAAGAGAGGCTGGTTCTTCACACGGGTGCTTCCCCCTTGGCTTTACACGTAGTAGAATTTCTGGATCATATGGTAAATTTCTATCCAANTGTCAAACTGTTTCCTAAAAGGACGGCAGCATTTTACTTTCCCACAGGAAGTATGCTAAAGCTCCCACCTTCCACACCTCGAACACTCATCTTTTATTGTATCTAGCCCGGTAGGTGTGAGGTTGCATCTCATTGTGGTTTGGGTTTATATCTGATTTCTTAGATTGATTACATTAACAATGACTGATGACATCTAGGAGCTTACCAGCTGCTTCTTTCCCGTCTGATGCACTCTTCAGACAAAAATGGATTCTATTCAAATCCTTTAGCCACTTGTTTATTTGGAGGCGGAACATCATATACCCCAGGATGGCCTCAAACTTGCTATGTGCCTCAGGATGACCTTGAACTCCTGATCGAAAATGCTGGCATTACAGAGCACACCACCAGGCCCAGTTCAAACTTGCTATGTGCCTCAGGATGACCTTGAACTCCTGATCGAAAATGCTGGCATTACAGAGCACACCACCAGGCCCAGTTCAGTGCTGTTAAAGGAGTCAGGCCTTCACACATGCTAGACAAGAATTCTACCCACTGAACCACATCCCCAAGCCTCTTTATCCATGTCTTTGATCAGGTTGTCTTTTGGTTGTTGAGTTGGAAAGATCAGTTGTATTTCTTGAATTGAAATTGAATTACAATTCTTCTCAAATAAAGTTTTAATTTTTAATTTTTTCTTGTTAATTGTGATTTGGGTGTCATATCTATGAAACCACTATCTAATCCAATATCACAGAGACTTAATCTAACATTTACTACAATTCTGGGCCCTACCAGTGCCCACATAACTTTAGGATCAGAGTAGCTGAAGTTTCTCTGTCCCTCCCAGCCCTGCAGCCTGACCTGAGCCGCCACCCTTCTCTTTGCATCTCTGCTTGAATTTCCTGCCTGGCTGTAAGCTTTCTTGCCATAGGCCAGAACAACTTTATTCATTATCCAATGGGAGCCACACATATTTACAGCATATAGAAAGACATCCTACAGCAGATCAGTTTATCAATTTCTAAATATAAGATATTGGGACTATGATAGCTTTTTAATTTTTTTCTAATTTAATTCCATTATGATCAGTGAACATTACTTCTACAAAATTAATTTTAAAAATATTTCACTAAAATCAATAGGTGATAAATTGTATTTTAGATTTTATTTTATTATTTTTAAACTCTGTGTGTTTATGTGTGTGTGTGTGTGTGTGTGTGTGTGTGTTTGTACAGAAATGTGTCTGTGAATGAAGGTGCCACAGGGCCAAGAAGAGGGAATTGGAGTACCCTCCTCCCTCTGCCCCAAGCTGGAGTAACAGATGGTTATTAGCCAACAGACATGGGTGCTGAGAACTGAACTCAGATCCCCTAGAAAAACAGTATGTGCTCTTAGTTGCTAAGCCATCTCTCCAGCCTGANTTTTTAAGGTTTTAAATAAGACCCCGACTCACTNAATATAACTTTGTGCTCTGGGAAGGTAGGATGCTGCATCTCTTTGTGCACGGGATCTCCTAATACCCAGAATNACGTCTTGGATATAACTCCTCAGATACTAATGGAATGAGTAAGGGGGTGGATGAAGAATGAATGAATGAATGATGAATGATGAATGGATATAAATAGATATATAATGGAATAAATATAAATGTATGAATGAATCTGTTTATCCATGTGGATACATGAAGAGACAGAGGGAAAGAACGTTTGGTGTCATGTTGGAAGAAGATCTGCTTGCTCACAGATCTGGTTTAACTGAAACCACTGGAAGAAAACACAGGCGGCACTGACAGGATGCAAGAGTAGGAAAGGGCCTTCAGAATAGGACTCCATTCACCCAGGAATTGAGGACAACCAGTGACAAATGGGACCTTACAAAACTGAAAAGCTTCTGCACAGCTAAAGAAACAATCAAGTGAAGAGGAAGCCCACAGAATGATGGATTGCCAGCTGTGGATCTGACAGGATTAATATCCAGAATATATAAGGAAATTTAAAAAAAGGAGTCAAAAATCCCAGAACAACCCATGAAAAGGTCTGTCTTCATAAAGACTTCTNATCACATTGTACAGAAAAAGAATAGCTACTGTAAAAGATAAAATGAGTTCTTTGCCTAAAGGTTTAAGTACAAAAGTGGGCTCCATCTTTCCGGTTCACCTCCTTAGAACCTTTCACTGTGCAGATNTGTTAATGAGCGATGGAGNGCACAGTGTTTCCCAGGCTTCTTTGGCACCTCCTCTGTGGNAAAC
This sequence comes from Neotoma lepida, assembly GCA_001675575.1. NCBI lineage: Eukaryota > Metazoa > Chordata > Mammalia > Rodentia > Cricetidae > Neotoma > Neotoma lepida. The sequence goes on along the minus strand of LZPO01108034.1, from coordinate 204,982 downwards.
TTTGCTCTCTACATGTCATGCTTGTGAAGGAATGAGAAGGAATCTGCACTGAGAGACTTGAAGAGAAGTGTTCTGATGCCCGAGTACAAAGGTTTCTAAGTTCAAATTCCCTTGGAAGCACACTCTGAAGGGCTCCAAGCACAATCAAGTAAGTACTGGGTAGTAAAAGGGATAGCAGAATGGAGGGTGGAGTGGTGAGGCAGGCGGAATAGAGGGTGTGTTATCTAAGTAGCTACTAAACATCAAACAACCGGAACTGTCTTTCTGGGACATATTTGGGCATACTAGGCCTCAAAGCTAATGGACCCAAAGACTGAGGGAGCTAAAGAATTTGTTCCCTGGTTTCCACCAGTCATTGTGAGGATTTCACCTGGAAGATGTTGGTCCCCTCACACTTCTAGCTTTTCCAGTACCTAGCAAAGAGGACTCCAGTGGTCAGAGATGGCCCCCAGGCAAAGGCATGCCAGTGATACCAGCTAGATGGATGGTTAGTGGGAAATGAGTGGGGTGTCTCCAACAGAACATTAGCAACTCCTGAGATCTGACATTCCCTAGATACCATTTTTCTGAACCAAGAAAAAGGAAGTGTTCACTGCTCCATATATTAAATACATAGNTGCTGTCTGGCTTGGATTTAAATGTAGGATTATTGTAAAAATCTCATGAAGATAAAAACAAGCATGACAATGAAATGGTAGANCGATGGAGAGGAAGATGGAGCCATCGACAGGCTTGGTAAGTGCAGTGCTTTGAACCAGCTCCAGGCCTANAGAGGATTACTCTACACATTTTTGCTAGTTTTTATATCATTTCTTCTATAATATAATTACACCATTTTCTCCTTCCCTTTCTTCTCTCCAAACCCTCCCATCTACTTCTCCTTCCTCTTTTTCAAATTCATGCCTCTTTTTTCATTAATTGTTGTTACATACATATCTATGTGTGCATATGTAGAAAAAATATATTCCTAAGTACCTAAATNCAGTGTGCTCAGCTTGCTATTTTAAGGAGAAAATCATCTTACAAGATCAGACTCAGGATCAATTCCGATTTCATGATGCAACGTTCCACCTACATGCTTCAATGGATGAGTTTGCCTATTTGCCTGGTGCTGCCACTCCTCTACTGTTGTCTGCAGAGCAATGAGAACCATCAAATACCACAAAGTTCTGGACTGTATCAAACACAGAATTGCAGGGCTGAAGTGGGATACCTGAAAGGATGCTTCAAATAGAACTTATCNAGCTGACAGAACTGCAGGAAGAAGTATGTAGAATTTCAGAGTCATGCTGATCCTCGCCAAAGACCCCACCAATCCTTTTACTAGCCATGTTGCCATAAGTCAGGCAAATGCCTTGAGCTTCAGGATTCCCAACTACAAAACAGGGATGAAAATACCTTCCTTNGGGGGTTGTTCTAAGTACTAAATGAGATGTGGATAAATGATGTTTCTGTATATATTGAAGGCTTGGTCCTCAACTGAGAAGTTTTCAGATGCNGAGGCCTCTGACCTAATCAATGGATCACTCCTTTGATAGACTCAAATCATGCTGACATTATTAGGAGGTGGAAACTTGTTGGAGAAAGCAGATCACAGAGGGTAAGGGTGGGTATGTTCCAGAAGNGTGTACCCTATCNAAGTCCTTTCCNATCTGTGTCTCNGCCTTGCNTCTTGGACACCTCACAGTGAGCAGCCTTGTACCACCNTATCCTTCCACCATATACCTCACCACATGCCTAGAAATGATAGAGTCAGCTAACTAGGGACTGAAAGCTCAAGGACCATGCACCAAAATAAACGTTTCCACCTTATAATTTATTTCAGGTATTTGGCACATTGGCAAAACTAATTCCAGGTAAAAACACATGTTCACCAACTGTAAAATGTGCCATGAACATTAGTCATCACNTATGCCTCATGGACCCACTACCTAAACCTTGGCCAGTGAGCATAAAATCTGCTCCATCAACTCAAGGAGAACAAAAGGAAGTTTCCAAACAACTCTGCTTCCATGAGGGGAAATATTAAACCTGCCCTGAAGTTCCAACCTTTTATTATGTTTGTAAAAGGGAACTATATGCTTCAAAACACATCCTTCCCATTTCAGAGTGCATCATGTCCTCAGTCACCAGTAGTAAAATCTACTTCAAAGGAAGGAACACTTAGTTGCTTCTTTTTTTTTTTCAGAATTTGAAGGATGAAGCACTTAATTATGCATTCTGTAATTAGTTTGTAATTCCACAAAAGGCACACAGGGAATGTTAATGGTGGCTGCATGCCATGCAAAGAAGCTGCAGCATATTTCATATTCAAGGGCCGTCCCATGGAACACACTGGGATCACCCTCAGCTTTGTGAATGTATAGGAAATTCTAAAGGCAGCTCCCATCAGTACAGAGAAGGAGGAAGGCAAAAGTCTTTACAGACTAAGGTTTGCCAAGGCNCTCACCCAGGAAACTGACTTCTTAATTACCTTAGTTTTGTAGGACTGTTGGTCATCCCCCAAAAAGGAGATGGAGCTGTGCTGGGATGGCATTTTTGTGTTGGACAGTCCCGGAAGCCATNGGGCTTGATTGCCTCTTTTTAATTCTTCCTTCTGCCAGTGTTCTACATTCCTTGCAGAAATGGTTCCCTAGGGTAGCAAGAAATTACCAAAGCCTTTCAAATATGAAGGCCCACAGAGTGTATTCAAGGTAATCAGGACCAAGAAGCCTGCTCTCCAGACTCAAGACCAAACAGTGGGGCAGTCATCACTGGACTGTCTCCAGTTCACTCAGTGGGTGCCTGAACAGACAAGGCCTCTTGGGGAAGAGTTGACTTTCCGTACAGACTANAAAGTGACTTAGATTCCAAATTGTTGCCTCTGCCTGCTTCTATAAGACAAAAAAAATTGGGCAGACTGTTTGCAGAAAGTGGCCTCTATTATTCTCACCATGTACCCATAGCTGTTTGTAGTATGATTCTGCAGTTCTCCCCATGAGCACCTATTTCCCAATCTCCTGTATCTGACCTGGTTTCATGCTATGCTTGTCCCATGGAATGTTATTGCAGTAACATGAGGCCAGTACCTAGCCTTTACTTGAAGAGATCTTCAATTCTTTCTTGGAACCATACCCAGCTACCATACAAATGATAAGCCCAGGCTAGTCTGCTTGTTAACAAAATACATACTGTTATAGATGTGGATCTGAATCCAGAAAGGGTGNCTGCTGAGAGTTCTTATGTCTGGACCAACTAACTGAACCAGGGACATATGATAGAAATAAAGACAGTCAGTCGGTCAGAGAACAGAAAGACACCCTCAAGAATGAAAGCAGGGGAGAGCCAGGTCAGTCCTGAGACCCACAAGCCACTAGCCCACATCTTCTCTGGGAGATCTCATGGGTTCACATGTGCTCTCATGCGTTATATGCAGCCCAAGGCCAGAGGNGCTTCCAGACCTCCATCAACTGACTGCTTTAACATGATAATCTTGATGTCTGTCTGTGGTGCTATATTGGGTACTCTAATAAAATTTGCCTGAAGATCAGAGGACAAAACAAGCCACTAGATTAAACATAGAGGCCAGGCAGTGGTGGCACACACCTTTAATCCTAGCACTTGGGAGGCAGAGATCCATCTGGATCTCTGAGTTTAAAGTCACCCTGGACTACATGAGATTGATTCAGTCTAGGAGAGAAACAGCCAGGCAGTGGTGGCACACATCTTTAATCGCAGTACTTGAGATCTCATGCCTTTGCTTGGGAAGCATGCACGCCTCTAATCCCAGCACTAAGAAGGAAGTGATGGCTGGGCAGAGAAAGACATGTAAGGCATAAGGAGACAGAAACTGAGGCTTTTTCAGGCTGAGGAGTCCTAGAGGTAAGATGTGGCAGTGGCTTGTTCCTTTATCTCTCTAATCTTTCAGCATTTACCCCAATATTTGGCTCCGGGTTTTTTATTACAAGACTATTTAGCAATTCATGTTACATTTCTCTCTCCCCGCTGGTCTCCTGTCACAAGACGGTCCAGACCCCACCACATCTCAGTCAATAGCCAGACGGTCCAGACCTCACCACATCTCAGTCAATAGCCAGACGGTCCAGACCTCACCACATCTCAGTCAATAGCCAGAAACAACCCAGACTTAGAACCTCCAAACTGACTTCTAACAGCATACGGGTGCATGCCTGAGCCTAGGTCTACACCTCCAACCCGTAGGTTTAGGAATTAAACTAATGGTGATAAACGTAACTCTCAACCAGTAAATTTCCACACAGTTCCCTGGGCAGCAAATCTCTGTGGAGAGTTATCTCAGAGTCTCTTCTGGTGGTGAAAGCGAAGCAAGATGAAGCCAGAGAAACAAAGCGTTCGGCTTCTAAGAGACAGAGCAAACACAAAGGTCAGTTCTAGACGGAGATTCTGCACCAGTCACCTGTGCACACTGACTTCTGCATCAGGCTTTGGTCTTCCCACTTGGATGGCTGGAAACACCAGACCCTGAGTGTACAGAGGCCCTTCCTCCATCTATGGAAGGAACTCTATCTCTAAGCCATCATCAAGCTTACACTCCATTCCTAGTTTTACTCGTTAGCTCTGTTCCCACCACTCACCTGCCAGAATTGTCCTGATGGTCTGACTGGGCCCAGCAGGGTTCTCTGTCACCTCTTCCTGGTCCTATTCACTTCCCTGCTTTCTGACCTCTGTCTGCACCCTAGTACAGGAATTGTTCACCGAGGCCAACAATGGCCTCCTAAGTTCTGTGCTGAGTGGCCTCATATCCATTTTCTTCTTAGTCAACATTATTTTAGTACTTGACACTTCTCTGTGACTTAAAGGGACTTACTTATGGAAGCTTCTGAAGAATCTTGCTTTAATTATCCTTTTATTCAAGAAAGTCTCAAGGCTTGAAAGTGGTCATGGTAAAGGACTTGCACCATCAGAGTCGTTTCTGAAGAAAACAGTCCTTTTCCAAAGAGATGTCTGAGGAAATATGCAAAATGTGAGCTGTTCTGGTTCGTTTTCACTTTGTTTTACTGTTTGGGTATTTTAGGAATTTTTTTTTTTGAGACAATCTTTCAAGACAGTCAGGCTGGCTTCAAACTCATAACCCTGCTTCAGCCTCCTGAGTGCTGAGATGACAGGCAGTGACACCAAACTGGCTGATTTCGCAGGTTCTCAGCATGTTCCAGGTCAAGCTTTTTTCTTTTTTTTTTCCTTTTTTGGAGGGAGAGGGCGGCATGTTTTGAAACAGAGTCTTCCTATGTAGCTCAGACTATCCTGGAACTTACTCTGTAGACCAGGCTGGTCTCAGACACAGAGATTCACCTGCCTCTGCCTTCCAAGTGCTGGGATTAAAGACCTGTGCCAATATCAAGTCTAGTTTTAAATGGCCTCATTTCATCTAAAAAGATAGAATGTAGATTCAAAAAACCACTGCACTGGAAGTCAGGCATTCAGAACTGAGACACAAATTTCCCAGCTGCCCAACTGTGCAAACTACTTAATATCTTTGAACTACACTGTATAGATACAGCGTGAAACAGAAAAAACAATCTGTCAGACTGTGACTACTCATAAGTAGAATTTGTCTATTCACTGGTACCTACAGGCCCTAGTGCATTGCCTACA
>LZPO01108034.1:184672-198831 GCA_001675575.1 Neotoma lepida | reverse complement strand
TAAGTTGCTTTGATCATAGTGTTATATCACAGTAACCAGAAGAGAAACCAAGTTAATGAGCTTAGTCATTGGGGTGGGGGTGGGGAGGATCAGAATTACACAAGTGAGTAGCTGTGCCTAGAAAGCCTGGATTCCTGGGTCCTANCCTCATTCACTCTAATTTGGAATACATTGTGTCAAAACCCAGAAGTCTTTTTGAAANGTCNAGTTCTTTGAGTGATCCTGATGCCTGTCATCTTTGGTTNTGATTAGAGATGCTTATGTCTCAACCCAAACCTTCCTCCCTCCCTCCACTCCACTGAAGGGCCATCCATCCTCAGAGAAGCTTAACATTTTTAACTCTCTCGGCCCAGACCTTAGATTTCAAATGCGTTTAATTACATGGCTGCACAGAGGGGAACGAGTTTCTGNTCTCCAGAGGTGGCTGAATTCTGGCCCCAAAATAGTGATTCAGAACCCATGGAGCTGGTTAGTGAGGCAGGCTCAGTCCCCTATGAAGCTGTGAGTCAGAACATCTTTTTCAGTCTCGAAAGTGATTAATAAAGCAGAACAAAGTCTTGAAACATTGTTTTCCCCCATAACAAAGAGACGAGCATGCATCTATTTAAGTTAGTGCCGTTGTTATAGAAACTACCTATTTTAAGAGAGCAGTAAAGAAATGCACACTCCCCTGAGATGAGCGAGCTCAGGAGGGCTTGACTATTCTAAATGTACATGTGGGCTGGCTCGCCAGTCATGCTGATGTGTTTGTCTCTCACCATGGAGACTCTGAGCACTGGGTCCATTAGAGCTGTCTCCTTCCATTCCCTCTGGCATAAGCCTTAGGATTCCAGGATATCCCAAATCCTTTATTTCACATACGCTGTTTAAGCATCAGAGGAAGTGAGTTGGCCATCCTCTTTCCCTCTATTACATGAGTTTAACAATATGAAAACTGTTGGCTCTTCTCACGATAGCATCACATCAGAAAAATAATGCTGGGTCTCCTTGGACCCCGTCATGTGAAGGGAAAAGACCCCCCTGCCCCAGACTGCAAGTTTGCTCAGTAGGTGAGCCAGTAGGTTATCCAGGAAGTTAGCACCTAAGCCTGAGTCAAATGAGGCAAATTTTCCAACAAAACCTGTTGCCTGAACAGGGACGTTCTCCTGACTGCTCACTTTCCTCCCCATCCTCCTTCCTCTATTATCTATATATTTCACAAATACCAGGAAAACTCCTTTTGAGAAAGACACTTTGGATTGTATTGATTCTATACCAGGTGTCTGTGGCCAAAATAAAAGGATGTAATATAGTAAACATCTCAGGCATTTTAGGCACAACTGTTCACTCTGTCGTTATAACTAAAAAGCCATTTCGGCATAGTGACATCTACCTGTAATCCCAGCACTTGAGAGGATGAGGCAGGCCATAAGTTCTAGACAAACTGAAGCTACATAGAGAGCACTGTCCTGGAACTCACTAAGTAAGGCCACCACCATACCTGGCTTAAGCCTTGCCCTTGTCATAGTTGGCAAACTTGTTGGGATTTTATTTTAGACTAGAACACCAGAACTGGAGTATCTGAAGAATAATATGTTAAAATGAGGTCGAAACATCCTTGAATGTGTCTCATGTCCTAATAACGGAGAGTCTAAATTTAAAGGCAAGAAATGAAGGCTATCCAGAGGCTAGGTGCCCCTCACCACCACAAGCTACGTGACAGGTGCTAAGCCAGTGTCCCACCGAGGCGTGCTGGGTGGGGGAAGGATTATCCCTCTGGTTCCTTCCTTCAGGAACAGAGGTCAATTAGATGAGATCATGCAGGCCTTGTTTGGTTGCAAGCAACAGAAAGCACAACCCAAGAGTCAGGCACAGTGGTGTCCCTTTGTCATCCCAACACTTGGACAGTGGAAACAGAAGGATTAGTTCAAAAGTCATCATCAGCTTCATAGAAAATTGGAGGCTAGCCTGAGCTACATGAGATCCTGTCTCCAAAAAAGAAAAATGAAAAGGAGGGAAAAAGAGAGGGAGGGAGGAAGTGAGGCGGGAGGCAGACAGAGAAGAAAGAAACACAGAAGGAAAACGTAACCCAAAGGGAGTCTACCATCCTGTGTGACTGAAACTCCTTAACGGGAGCTGAGACTTGTAAGTCAGGGCTTCAGAGATAGTCCTTTCAAGAAGACTTTCTTCCTCTCTGTCTCTTGGCTCTGCTGTTTAGGCATCAACCTCAGTCTCAACATTCACACGAGAGCAACATGGCTACAACAGTGCAAACATCTACACTGCCTCCAGTTCCAAGCCAGAAGAAGGAACATTTGCTTCTACTCCACCCTCAGTGACGGCCTACAGATGCTTCATTGGTTCAGTCACAGGAAACTCACCTCGGTGGCCAGAGTGCATGCAATGAGTTAAANGGCTTGTGCAACCTTCTACACTGGAGCTCAAGAGCAAGTGTGACCAATTACATCCCAACCATTGGTAACAGCAGTGAGACATAGAAACATCCAAACAAAGGCAAATAAAATCTGACCTTGTAAGTGTATTGCATATAATGTTATAGTTATAAGTAAACTGCTTTAAAAAACTCATCCCTGCTAATGGGCTCATATGAGTTACTCTCATGAAACTGTAATCAAGAAGCAATTATGATAATCTATAGTGTATTTATGTTTGGGTCACTCCAAGCCTTTAACATGTTCAATAGACTCCATCTCATTCTTACGCCACCTCCCAAGAACCAATCTGAAAAAAACAAACACCAGCTTCTGCTTTAGAAGGATGCTTCCTTCAAATTGAAACTGCGGCTTGTGATATTTTTCCCTTGCAGACCTCAAGAATACCAGCTGATAAGCTTAAACCCAGCAGCCCCTCTCATTAGGCATTGAAATGAGAAGATTCAAAGGCACACACAGTTGGGGAGAAAAAAAATCAACAGAAAATTATCCAATTACTATGTTTCATAGTTGAGGAGAGCCAATAGGAGAGAATTGAAGAAAGGGATTCTTACATCAGCAGCCAGGATTCTCTGCTTGCTTTCCCTGCCTCTCCTGGCTTCTGGAGAAGAGAAGCTTCACGTACTTCGAAGCTAAGGGACAGAGCTTCCAAGGATGTCTTTGTCTTTGCAAGTCTGAGAATTCAGCCCCGTGAGGGTGACAGTCTCTANTGTCATTCTGGCTACTTGTTTAGGAGAGTTTTAGAGTTAGATGATGGGCATCCTGACAGCACTGACAGCAAAATGGATAGTGACCAGCAGGCAAGATTTCATGTGCAACTCTTCCAGCTCACTCCACACGTCACCTGCAGTTCATCTGTAAGAAGTGGTNCGGACACAAACCTTAGGCAAGTCACAAAATGAAAAGAATCTGGGCCATGGTTGGAAGTAAAGCCATTAAATGTTCTAATGTGGCCCTGGGTTTGAGGAGGAACCATGTTCCTGCACAGCACCATGACAGACTGAGTGGGGCAAAGAGACCCACATGCAGTGTGACCTGGGCTTCGAAGAGAAAACATGGACCCACCCAGTGCCATAAGGCACTGAGCAGACCGGCACTATTATGGTGACCAAATATACNGTGTGGTATGGGAGAGACAGGAGAGAGAGGTTCATTACCTGTGGACAGAGGTATATCTGAAGACATAAAAGCAGGTGAGGAGCGGGCTGAGTTGGGTAGCCTGATTGACACCTAGGGTCATGATGATGTCTGGGCCTGGGCTGCTGCTGGAGCCCATGTCTGGGTTCATGGCCCTGAGGAAGCCACGGTCTATGTTGATGTCCGAGGCCCCTGATACCACTGAAGGTGAAGAGGATAGGGCTGTACAGAGTTGGCCCCACCCACCACTGGCTGCAACACTAGGGAGAACTGGTCCTGCCCCTCACCAGCTAAAGCACTCAGGAGAGAGGGTCCTACACCTCACCTGGGCAGCGCAAGAGAACTGATCCTGTTCACAGGGGCAAGGGCAAGCTGGCCCTGAGAGCGTGGGAGAGTGGGTCACATCCTCTTGCCTGCCATGTGGTAGTGTGGGTGAGGGAAGATGACCTCCTCCCCTCACCCCTCAACACTTGCAGCAGGTAGGGGACCTGACCCCACCCCTCGCCAGCTGCAGCACCCAGGAGAATAGGCCCTGTGCTTTGCTTGGGCAGCACAGTAGAGTTGACCCTGTAGACAGGGGCATGAGTGAGCCAGTCTTGGGGGTGTGGGAGGAATGCCCTCCCCCTCACTCTTACTGCCACCAGCTGGCAAGGAAGCTGACTCTCCCCTTTACCATCAGCAACACTCAGCAAAGAGGGCCTTACACCTCATCTGGTCAGCACAGTAGAGCTGACCCTATTGACAGGAGGCATAAGGGAGCCAGCCTCAAGAATGTGAGCATGGGAGATCTAGCCCTACNCCTCATCTGCCATTTGGTGGCATGGCGTGGAAGAGATGCTCTCTACCCTCCCAACACCCCGCCGCTCCTCTATGCCTGAAGCAGGTGGGAGAGCTACCCCTGCCCCTCATCAGCTGCAACACTTGGAAGAGCAGGCCTTGCACCTCGACTGGGCAGCACAATAGAGCCAACCCTATTGGCAGAGGTGTGGGTGAGCCAGCCCCGAAGTTGTGAGCATGGGAGAGCTATTCCCATTACTCGCCTGTCATGCGTTGACCCCTTACCTTTCGCCCCTCACCACCTAAGACAGATGAGGGAGCTGACCCTCCCCCTTACCAGCTGCAGCACTCTGGAAAGCAAGCCCTGCTCCTCACCTGGGCAGCACTGCAGAGCTGACCCTCTAGGCAGAGGCGCAGGTGAGGTGGCCCTGCAGGTGTGAAAATGGGATAGCTGGCCACACTCCCCTCATCTGACATGTGGTGGTGAGGGTGAGAGAAAGATGCCCTCCCCTCCCCCTTGCCCTTGCCACCTGTGGTACTCGGGGATCTGACCTTTCCCCTTACCAGCTGCAGCACTTGGGAAAGTGGGCCCTGCACCATAATGGGCAGCACAGTAGAGCTGACCCTATTGACAGGGTGAACTGGTCCGAGAACGTGAGCATGGGAAATCTGGTCCATCCCCGAATCTGCCATATGGTGGTGTGGATGGGGGAGAGATGCCCCTCCCCTGCCCCTCGCTGTCTGTGGCAGGTGGGAGAGCCGGCCATGAGGTCATAAGAGAGGGCGAGCTGTCCATGCCCCTCACCGGCTGCAGGACTCCAGAGAGTGGCCCCAGAACCTCACCTGGGCAACACAGTAGAGCTGCCTGCCCTGAAGGTGTAAATGTAGGCGAGCCAGCCCTGAGGGCTTGAAAGCAGGAGAACTGGCCCTGCCCTTGCTCATCGCTGCAAGGGGTGAACTAGCCTGGGTAATGTGAGTGAGCTCACCTGGATGGTGAAGTCAGGGAGAGCTAACCNACTCTGCAACTACCTAGGCCCAGAATCAGGGTTATGAGTTGACCCACCCCAACATCCACCCATCTATGATCTCCTGGAGCACATGAAGGGGCTGATCCTGCAGACCCAAAGCTGCAGGATTTCCATGACATGGGGCAACAACAAGACATTCAAGAAGAGTCCCAGTGAGGGCCCAGCATCGATAGTGTAGCAGAAACCAGAGGCCTTGAACCAGACCAATGACTCTTTACAATGAATACTTGCAAGTAAAGATATATGGACTAAAGGTTTTACTGNGTGACTCACTGTGTCACACTATAGCTTCCATGACGAGACTGATTTTTCCTTCTTTTTTTTTTCTCTTAAGTTTTATTTTATTTTNGGGGTGAGGGATTGCAAAGGCAAAGGGTAGATACAAAGGGACGGGAAACGAATGGGATCGAGATGCATGATGTTTTTAAAACAAGGTTCTAAAAGCCAGGAAGGGTCTTATGCAGGCAGTGTGGTTTCATTAGGGAAGAGTTATATCCATGCTTATCCCAGCTGTCCTACAGAATGGTAGGTAGGTGGGCCACCTCTATAACACACAACACACCAGTGACTTAGGTCTCAGCTTCAGTGACCTTACAAATGTGTGCAGGTATGTGTGCATGGATTTGGGCCTGGTCATGTGTGTGCTGCTGCCTGTGGGGGTGGGGTAGAGGCCAGAAGTGAACCCCAGCTGCAGTTTCTCAGTTGCTGTCTACCTTGTTTTTGGGGACAAGGTCACATTGGCCTGGAGCTCATCAAGCAGAATAGGCTTGCTCTCCAGAGAGGCCCAGATACCTCCTGATCTCTGCCTCTGGCCCAGTACTGAGATTATAAGTGTGCCTTGCTGTCCCCAGACTTCTTTATTTTNTGTAGGATCTAGGGACAACACTCAGGTCATCATGTGTGCACAGCAAGCACTTCACCACCTGCGGTGTCCCTCCTGCCCGGACCTTGCAAATTTAATGTACTTTCTTTGCAAGTAAACAAGTTATAACATTTAATCTGCTGCCGTTCNTTTTACTTACTCATTTTCCTCAACATTCTGTCTTTNATAGAAAATTCAAAAATAAACATAGGATATTGCAAAATAGAGCCAAATTTATTATGGGTCCAATTTACCAACATGCACACCAAAAATTTTTGTCCTGTCTGTAAAAAAGAAAAAGTTGAAGAAATATGACATAGATAAAGAATATGAAAATTTAGTACTTTGTGTCATGGGTTTGTGAGTGGTTTTGCAGAGGGGACATCTCAGAAACAAACAATAGTCTTGGGGTGCATTTTCAATGACTTAAAGCATCCCTGTATGTCAGTTATAAAAAACCATGCACTAGTACAGTGGCTCAGCAGGTGAGGGCACTTGTTATTCAAGCTTGATGACCAGAGTTGGATCCCTGAACCCCACAATGGAAGGAGAGAATCTCACAGTTTTCCTATGGTCTCCACATAAATGTGCCACATGTGTGCCCATACTTCCATATATCATATATGTACACATACACACAGAAATATACACACATACACAGAGATACAGACACACACACACACACACACACACACACAGAGTAATAAGTAAAATATTTTTAAATAAAGTAAGAAACCATTAACCAGAGCAGCAAACTGTGGCCCAAGGGGTCGACTGCATGCCCAGCTTTGTAACTCAAGTTGGGGTGAACATAGCCTCACTCATTCATTTAAGTTTGTTCCTGGCTGCCTTCACACTATAGTNATAGTGATAAGTGTTGTCATAGAGACTATCATCTGGTGTTAGACAAATAGCAAAGGTCTTCCCAGCCATCGTCCCAAAGGCCAGAAGCCAGCAGCAGTCTCTATAGTGCCCTTGTCTTAGTTTCTGGGTTTCATAACCCTAGTGATAAGGGAAGCCCAAGAACAGGTGCACTCATGTGGAAAACAGTGCAGCCTCACCACCCTAGGCCCTCACAGAAAGAGAGTTCTTCATAAGAGCTGACACACTGGATGGATCCAGACAGGAAGCTCAGACTGATGACTCTCAGGCACCATGACTGGGGACTACTTAACCATTTCATACTCCCGTTTGTTTGTTTGTTTGTTTGTTTGTTTGTTTGTTTGTTTGTAAGACCTTGTTTGATTTTTAAATTATGTGCGTGTATCTGTGAAAATGAGCGCAGGCACCCACAGAAGCCAGAGAAGGAAATCGGATGTCTAGAATTGGAGTTAGAGGAAGTTATGGGCCGCCCAACATGGGTACTGCCAGAGTAAATACACACTCTTAACTGTGGCTACTGCAAGAGTAAATACACAGTCTTAACTGTTGAGCCATCTCTCCAGTGCCCCATATGCCCATTCTTATATTCCCCACAGCATGTGTTTCCCCACCTCAGTAGACTTCAGTCCCTCCTCTTTAATACTGTCCTTTATAGCCATGCCCCCAAAGAAAGAATAATTGCTGAAGATAGATTAATAGTTATGTGTACCTTCTCACATCCAATTTATCTTCCTTTCTGACCCAGTAATCATCTGGTCTGTAGCCCTTCATATGAACAGCCCTTCCCAGGATGCACTTCTCTATTTCCACTGCACTGTAGGGGAGGGAGAAGGGAAGGTTTGATTATTGTCTCTATAGGTACCAATCTGCAGGGATGAGTTGTATTTCTGTCTGCCTTGATACCATATGATGTTCTGAAACATTAGGATACCCTGGGAAATACTATTCACTCTGATCATCTTCAAGAATTGACATTCAAGAATCTTAGAAGATTAAGGACTCTGAGAATAATGCATTCAAGCAACCTGTTTAACTTTAACCCAGTGATTCAGGCAGCTGCAGACCCAATGGTACTGCCTAACAACCAATCTCTGAAACCAATGGCTTATCAAGAGCATTTGCTCTCATATTCACAGATCTGCAAGTTGGCTATAATTTAACTGATCTGAGATGGGATTTCTGAGTACCTTGATTGATGATGAAGTTTTCCCAGGTTTGGCTCTAAACTAGCATTGAGTTCTTNTCAGCTTCCAGAGTCAAGAATAAAGGAGTACAGATACCCACACAAGGGAAGCTCTTGAACAANAGTGTTCTAGCTTCAACTCACATCAGACTTACTAAGATCTCATTGGTCAAAGCAAGATCNTGGACAAGCCAAGTCCAGGAACAGGCAAACACTCCATCTACCCCGAGGTCATGGATGTGACTCTACTTATTGCCTCTGACAACCATTGGCTTTCTGGACTTATTCTACCTTGGCCCCACCAATATTTCCACCCCCATNCTCAGAAATTCACAACTCTTTTGAACACAGGCAGGACTAGTAATCTCTTTCAATAATCACCAAAATTAGTTTCATGGAACATGCATCAAGCTCTTCTAGTCTAGATGCATTGCCACAGAAGGAAGCTTGTTTTCTGAGTATCACACAAGCCCCTTTCGATTGCAAGGAAAAAAAAGAAAAACAAAGAGGAAGACCTCAATCTCTCTAAGTACCCATGTGCTTTATCTACATGATATCACACAGAATTTGAAGTCTTTGTAGTCTTTCCAAGACTACACCAAGAAATGACATGGAAAGTCTCTGCAGACTTTGTGTCCTTCTTGATTTGCAAGACCATGCCTTTGCCTCTTGCAGCTCTCACTGGGTGACCACTGCCAACTCAGTGGGTAGATTTACACTGGGAACTATCCAAATCTCATACTAGTCAGTCAGAATCTCCNGAATCTAACCCNANAGCCCGGGCTAGGCTGTGAGTGAGAGGTGCCAGGTTCTCTCTCATCCAATGGAACTCATTATCAGGGAGATCTAAGCAGGAACCTACNANAGGAAAGTGAATTAGGGGATAAGAGATAATCTGTGGTATCTTCTGAACTGGCTGTGCGGGTTGGCTGGAATCATCTAAGGCACATAAGTTGGTACATGAAAAGAACACTGGTCAATTTGCATNGGGGAAGATCTGCCAGGAGGAGCTTTTGAAGACACCACAAACAGACTTGACAATCATATACAAGGGGTTGATTTTAGATTAAAATATTCTAAAATTTGCATAGAGAACACACAACTATGGTGTGCTAGAGGGTAACANATGAAACAGTGTTAGATAAGCTAGAGGGATTTCTTGGTAGGACTTCTCAACCCCTTCATGACAATGTCTAGTCTGTGTATGCAAGAGGGTTATGGCTCACAGCATTTTCAAAACTAATTTTTCTGTGAAATGCTCCTACTTTAGAACATCTTTAAACATACTTTAAGATATATAGGAGATAGCAACACAAATCAATTAACTATGCTTCCTACTAACAAGCTGCTCAGTGCCACGGTAAAGAAAAGCAAGAAAAATTCAAATATAACAAGTTGCATAGTGACAAACTTTAGCATTTTCCTCATCGTTGATCTTTNTTTCTTCTCCTTATTTTCCTTATTTTTCCTCATCATTGTTTCCAAATGTTAAACAAATGACTTAAACGTGACTAAGCATCTTTCCCTTATTTCCTCACACTGAGCTTGCCATGATCCATCTGAAACACTTATTTCCCTTAGGAACCAGTGACTGGTGCCTGTACCAAGAATATAAAAAGGAAAACAGTTAATATTCAGCTCCATGGGTCCAAAATAGGATTCTGTAGCAACTTAACAGCTTAGAGAAGCAAGCTTTTTCAGGAGAAAGGGGATTTCCTAAATCTCTTTAACTCCCCAACTTAGTAAGAGCTAAGCCTAAGTCAGCTAATCAGACATGTCCCTCTACCTCTGTGCTTCCCAAATCTTTATGTGGACACAAGTCACCTGGGACATTGTTCACAACGCAGGTTCCGATCCATGAGAACCAGGTAGAGCTGCATCTCTTATNAATCCNCAGGTGATGCCACTGTGCATCCAGGGACTGTGTGTTCAGTGAGNTATCACAGCAGATTACTTTTGTATATTTGGTGGCCCACCATGAGGCTCTCTGCCCTTTAATGCTGAGGAAGTGGCAAACCCAAGTCTCTCCCATCTAAACTGTGGACTGGTGGAAATAACAAAGAGGCAGAGAGAGGGCAGGTAAGATGTACCTTAAGTTCCCTTCTTCAGATTTCAGACCAGACATCATNGGGGTGTTAAGAAAGGGTTGAGGAAATGTCCTAAGGAGAAAGACTGTCCAGGTGGGACTGCCAGTGCTGGAATGCATGTGTCTTGGTTTGCCCCTGTTCTGGAGTGAGCCCTTAGCCCCAAATCAAATTGGGAGATGAGAAGAACTCTGCTAACTCCCCAAGGCTGCCTTCTGCTCCCATGGACAGCCTCAATAGCTTCAAATGTCTCCTCAAAGTCAATCTGGGAGTTTCACCTAGGCAACTACAGAGCAATGCTCTCACTGGACCACAAGGGTACCAACAGCACCCCAGGACCCTGGTAACTAAGTTAACAGGGAAACATAGTGCAGCCAGAGAGACCAGACTACTGGGCACAAATGCAGAAGATGTCAATAGTAATCATCAGCCAGCTAAACACTCCCCAGACGGAACTAGTTGACCTTGGGTTTCTCTAAGCCATACAGCATCCCAGCANATCCCTTCTGCCTCAGACACTAGGATGGTTCCAGAAAACCATGCATGCATGGCCTAAGAATCCCNGCCCCAACACAACAGGCAAGGNTACAAAGCCANGCTCTCTAATGCCACTACCACTTTGAAGACACACAATGGCTGGAGACAAGAAGCAAATGCATTTTCTATTCAAAAGAAAAGATACACAGTCCTATAAAGATGATTAAACTTGCTGGCCTGGCTTCAGTAAAGCTGGGTTCAATGGTGACTGCAGATTTGAAACTACTTTTAACTACTATCATTTGGGGACAGTAAGCACTCGAAAGGGATTAATGTCTTCACATCTAAACCTCCCCTTATTTCATGGAGCTTCAGATAATTAGCTATAATTTCTCTTTTCTCTTCCTCCAATATGTTTATGGATGTCCTGACACCCTGACAAATGTCTAAGAGAAATAAATACCTTCTTAAAAGAATGCACATCTCACTAGCAGACACTAGGTAACTAAACAATACTACCTCTGAGTTCTCTATTAACTCATGCTGTCAGGAAGAAGTGTAGAAGTGCTATCTGAGAACTACACTGGTACAATGCTGGCATTGCCCGGTGAGTAACATGCTTTCTCTAACCCTGGTACAATGCTGGCATTGCCCGGTGAGTAACATGCTTTCTCTAACCCTGGTACAATGCTGGCATTGCCCGGTGAGTAACATGCTTTCTCTAATCCTGGTACAATGATGGCATTGCCCAATGAGTATCGTGCTTTCTCTTGGGTCCCAAATGGGAAGTGATTTGACCTGCCAGAAGAATTGACTGATAGGATTTATAGTGCTCCTAATCCAACAGCAGAGAGAGAAACAGTGTTGCCATAAAACACCTACAGAGAGAGGGAGGGAGAGAGAGATAAAAATTCTGACATTACAGCCATGTCTCTCAGTAAAGCACCTCAGAGAGTGGAAAGGATTTCTCAGGATTCCTGGGGTGTCTCCTATATTCCCGTATTCCATCTCATAGTAATAGACNTGTGCTTTCCTATATTCCCATATTCCATCCCATAATAATGGACGTGTGCCTCCCTGCTCCACCTTCCACCCCATTCCCATCCCCAGGAGAGTCATTGCCACAGAGATTTACTGTAGCCAGTGGGAAAGCATTTGACTTTCAAGTTGCTTAAATGATAGGAGCGGGGAGGGGAGGATAAGAAGAGGAGGAAGAAGAGGAGGGAGGGAGGAGGAAGGGAGGAGAAGGGAGACAGGAGGGGGTGGGGAGGCGAAGAGTAGGAAAGGAAAGGAGGGGAGGAGGGGAGGAAAAGGAAGAAATATGAGATGGTTCAGTCAGCAAAGTGTTTGCCTTGCAAGCACGAGGACCTGAGTTCAATCCCCAGAACTCACATTCAAAAACAAAGCAAAACAGTGGTGGCACACATTTATAACACAAGAGCTGAGGAGGCAGAGGCAGGCAGATCCCTGGGGCTCATCGGCCAGCCAGCCCAGCCTAGTCAAAGAGCTTCAGGCCAATGAAAGACCCTGTCTCAAAAAATGAGGTGGACAGCTTCTGAGGAATGACACCCAAGGTCATCCTCTGGCCTCAGTGTGCATGCAGACACCTGCATGTGCACTTGTATACATAAGGGAGTGTACCTGCACACACAGGAACACACATGCATATATGCGTATACACAAAACAAGAAAAAGTTAAAATAGAAACATTTTACACTGGGCACAACTCAAATAAAAGCTAATGTTTTGCAAATGTCCTGGGAAACTAGGAAGCCTTTTACAAAAATTACTTAGAAAAGGCATGATATTTTAGACAATTATATAAGTAAGCACAAGAAAGGGGCGGGGGGAAAGACCTATGGTGATTAGTATAAAAAGCAAAAAGCAGCCATGCCCAGAGAGACAGGCTAGACAAAGAAAGTCTACACACTGAGTCATAACTACCCCCTGCGCCAGGATCAAGAGAGCTGATCACAAGCCCAGTAGTTAGAAGCTGCACTTGTGTGTCCTTCATTGTGTAACTGCCTGGCTAACTACACTGTATCTGATTCTCACTGCAGAGTTCTCAGCTAACCCTTTTATTGTCATCCTAAAGACCTAGGCGTATTCTTATTTATCCTGACAGAAACTGAGCAGACCNTATCTATTCACAGAGTCAAGATTATAGGGCCCCAGCGATAGGAAAGAATTGGGCATATGTGTCCTGAAAACCGTCTCCCTGTGAGCCACTGTGCCAGTTGTATATGGCATCCATATTTACCTCTTTGAAGTTAATGATACACTCCATTCTTAAAGNCAGTGCACTGTGTTCTTCAGAGCACGTGGAAAACATCCAGGAAAAACACAGTTCATCACTGGCCAAAAAGTGGGTTGATCTCCCAATACGTTGCATGTACAGTAGCCTCCTGGCCGGCCTGCAAACACCAAGCTACCCACTGGGCTCACTGCGTGTCCTGCCTTTCTGAATAATCCTCATCCATTAAGGCTCAGATCAAATTTCACTTCCTAAAAGAAGCCTCCCCTGGCCACTCAAGCCTCCATTGATCTCTCCTTTCACAGAAACTTCTAGAGCAAGTATTGATTGTACCATAATTGCAGTATTTAATCACATACTGTCTTGTATTCCTGAAGTTCATTCTTTTTTATGCAAAGGCATTTTCCAAAAAGAGCTGGAAGATCTCACTACCATAGGGTTTCTCATTATAAGGGGTTGGGTTCCAGGCTTTCCCATAATCATAGTTTAATGTGTTTTAATTACATGTTTCATTGCTGGTAGCTCACTGTCTCCTGGTCTTATCACAGCAATGGACCACTGTAATACTGAGTTCTGATGGCTGCCTGGGAAGAGGCTGTAGTTCCTGAGCTGCCTGATAACCCCACTCTTAGTGCTCACCCCGACAAAGCTCCTGACACACCAACTGGCATCCCTGACTGCTCTTCTCCAACCACTAGCAGGGCATTCTCTCTCCTCCTGAGAGATGGCTGCCTGCCCTTCAGACTCAGCTCTCCTGGCTTAGAGCTGCTTAGGTAGAAGTGTTCTTCGCAAACACTTCCCAGGTAGCCTGCACTTTGCTGCAAAGCTAACATCTTCCTAATTGATAACCTTGGTTCACACGGCCTCCAGGAACCATTTGGTAGCTCTCTGCTGCTCCCTTCTGGCAATTATGTGACACTGCAACAAGTCTTTCAAGAATTCAGGCTTGCAGCTTCAAATTCTAGTTGCATCCTGTAGATTGGGGGTGCCTGATGGCAGAAATGAAAGAGGATAGATTAGATAGATAGATGATAGATGATAGA
>LZPO01108034.1:146734-164418 GCA_001675575.1 Neotoma lepida | reverse complement strand
CAGTTAGTTCTTAATTACGTATTCCCAATGTATGAATTAAAGTCCTAAACCTACCCAACATAGCACCATGCCCAATTTTGTTTGGGGATTTTCTTTTTGTTGTGGGTTTTTTTTTTAAGTATTTCTGAAACCATGTTCATTGGAGCTAGCTGTGTAAGGAATGCCTAGGATAGTTGGGTGCAGTGGGAACCTGTTGGAGAATCTCTATTAATAACAAGCTTCTGAAGTGCCTATTTTCTGGGCTTATTTTTAATTATGAGCATATATGTCTGTCTGTGGTTTTTGTATAAGTGCAGTAGCTGAAGAACCAGAAGGACATCAGATCCCCTGGAGCTGAAGTTACAGGGGGTTATGAGCCAACACTTGTGGGTGCTGGGAACCAGACTTGGCTCCTTTGCAAGAGCAGTACACTCTCTTAAGTGCTAATCCATTGCTCCAGCCCCAAGAGGTGATGATTATGTTCACCAATTTTTGAAAACTGCTATAATAACTACGGTCAACAAGTACCTACTAAACTTTCTGTAGGTGCCCACATATGTTGGAGGT
This sequence comes from Neotoma lepida, assembly GCA_001675575.1. Classification (NCBI taxonomy): domain Eukaryota; kingdom Metazoa; phylum Chordata; class Mammalia; order Rodentia; family Cricetidae; genus Neotoma; species Neotoma lepida. Next base: position 163,872 of record LZPO01108034.1, on the reverse strand, counting down.
AGGTAAAGCATTAACATAACTACTGCCATTCTAGTGCTCCAGTCAATCCACTGTTTTAACTCTAGGGGACACACACACACACACACACATACACACACACACACACACACATTTATTTAAATAAAACTCACCACTAAATCCAAAAGACTTCTTCATTTTTCCTTCTACATTTTGTCACTTATTGCCTCTCCTGCCCTCCCCACAATGCCATGCCATGATCTCTAGGTCATGAAATACACCCTTATTTTTTCAAGTTTTGGTTCAAAATCCCTGCTACCATTTCTTGTTACCAATCTTGTATCTTCACCAAAGCATGGCTTCTGAAGAAATGTGGATTCTGTGACACTAACTCAGCTTGGCATCATCTCACCAGCCCAACTCATCTTCAAGTTTAGAGAACATCAGTGCTAGAGGGAGTGGGGGCTGCAGCTCGCCTCTTTTCCTTAGTTTGGTAACCACCTCATGTTAGCCTGNGATGGACTGAACCTTATTAAGTCACCCGCCTTCATTTCTGCAGTCCCACAACCTCACTGCCTTTCCCTGTACATACTTCAAATGCCAACTGCCACCTTCCAGGTAGAAGCAGCTTATTACGCCTCCCTTTGTGTTGGCTCCACACTTTATAAACACACTTCANTAATTACACCTGTCACACCACAATGTGGTATTGGCTTTCCTGTCTGTTCCCTCAACTAAATAATGAACACCTAGAAACCAAGGCANGGATCTGATGAATTACTTTGCAACCTCCAACACTCAGCTATTATCTGACAGACTGAACATTTAGTAACATGTATGTTGAATGGACTTTTCAGACTTCTATGAGTAGATATTATCTACTTAAGATTTGTTTTGCCACTATTAATTCTCAGAAATGTCATTATATATTACATAGATAGTGTTTCCTATATATATGTCATAGCTGAGCAATGATGTCAATGTGTTCCCTCTATGAAACTAATGTTAATAGCATCTAAAGCAACAATAATAGAATTTTCTGGAATGACAGAAATATTCTATGTCTGNACTGTCTAATCTGGTGATGACTATTTATACAGAGGAAAAAAATAAAAAACCTCTTACAATGCTAATTTTAACATCATTTAATTTTCATTGATTAAAAGTAAAAAGCCAATNGGGGATAGGGGATCCCCATGGACTGCAGGCTGGTGTATGCTAATGTAATGCTCTCATCCAGGAGGAACTGACACACCCAAGTGGTCACTGTCTTCNCCATGCACAGAGCCCATGGTCCCCAGTGATGTTCCCAGTATGAGAAAGGATGGGAGTGGTCTGTTGTGGAATAATCCTCTTGTACACTGTAAAGATTTGTCACTCAAATTGGTTTAATAAAACACTGATTGGCCAATAGCCAGGCAGGAAGGGTAGGCGGGGTGACCAAACTAAGGACAATGGGAAAGAGAAGGGCAGAGTCAGGAGAGATGCTAACCAGCCACCAAGCAAGCAGGATATGTAGAAAATGAGGTAACAAGCCATGAACCACGTGGCAGAGCATAAATAGAAACATGGGTTAATTTAAAGTTAAGAGTTAGCTAGTAACAAGCCTGTTGGCCAAGCATTTATAACTCATATTTAGCCTCTGAGTCAGTTTTTTGGGACTGAGAGGTCAGAACAGGAAATGTCTGTCTACAGTGGTCAGTTGAGGAATGGAGAAGGGTCAGCAGAGCTGTTTAGAATTACTGGTGCATGAAGATAGAAAAAAAAAATCCTGGTNGTTTTTCATCCATTATTTTAAAACATTTTACAAGCAATGTACCCACTTGTGGTCTGAACCATGGGGACTGCTTTCACCTTGACTTTTGCTAGGCTGCTGTCTTCAGTCACTGTGTCTTTTCCTGTCTCCATGTCCCATTTCAATAAGCGTTTCTGATCCATAATGGATAATGAGAATTTCAAGGGGTGACGCTAAAAGGGGCTCAAGGAGTGCAAGAAGACAACTGAGTATTACAGGTTTCCAGTCACTGAAGATGCCTTCAGAGAAAAGGGTAAACAGGGGTCCTGTGGAGAAATATTCACCCCACCAACTGCAGCCTGGGAGGGCTAACACAGAGAGNGATAGTGGCTTAAAGGTATTTTGACCTAATTCGTGCCCTAACTTGAGAAGCTTTATAAAGAACCCAAAGCTAAGCAGTTTGAGGAAACCCAGAGGACTNGTAGCACACCAAGCCCTGTTTGGCTTTGTTTATTCAGGTGGCCTCCCATACTCAGACACTCGCTTAAACAGGCCATGCTGACACTTCTCAGTCAACCAGCAACATAGATCCAAAAATACCATATGGAACTGGTGAACTGAAAATTCAGATAATGGATAGAATCCATGGATATTTGTAATAGGAATTCAGGACTCANACTGGCCTCTACTTTTACAGTAACCTGTATACTTAGGAACTGTCTTTGAAAGTATGGCACCATTTAATGTATGTTTATTGGTTGTCAGGGAAATAAACTAATTATGTGTTACAGGGAGGGAGATACCTGATAACAGAGGATGTATAAGATAATTCTGAACATGCACAAGTGTGTGTGTGTGTGTGTGTGTGGTATCACTACATAATGTGTGCACATGTTTAATATGTTTGTCTATACATATCCAAAGAATAAGATATTGAGAGAATGCAACCAAAGAATAAACAAGGATTATATCCATGTAGTAAGATAATAAACTATAATAAAGATATAAGCATGTAAGAAATATTCCACAAAAAATAGGGTGAATAAGGAAAAAAATTACTTTAACTGTCAGTGTAACCTCATCTTTCAGACATCAGGTGCAGGGTATCCTACTTGACAGCTTTCAGATTCTCAGCTTTCAGATTCTCAGATCAGCACTGGGCTTTCATTTCTTTGGACCTATTTAAATTGATATATAGAACCCCCTCTTACATCTGCTACTTACAGTGATAAGTGGTTTATCTTTGGCCAGTATAAAAGTCCAAGTTCAGCTTTCTCCTAAACAGCGTTTGGTCCTACCACACTTGTTTGATGATGTTAGCAAAACATGGATTGGATGTGTCTCCCCTTTACAGAATTGCTCTGGAATCTTAAATTTTAATTGGATGATCTAAAGCTATAGTTATCTAGATCTAAAACCATGTTATCAAATCTTTTTCAACTCAAGAACAAAAGCAAAGTCTCCATAAACACCCACCTCACCTGTTCGGACTTCTTGCCTTTAGAAATGGGACCCTTGGCATCATTTTCAACTAGGCTCCAAGAAGATGAAAACTTCTTTAAAAAATAGGTAATGGCTGGGTGTGTAGCTCAACAATAGACTGCTTGCCTAACANATGCAAGGCTCTGGGTTTAATCCACTCCACAAAACTGCAAATATATGTGAAAAGTAGGTATTAAAAGTGAATTATTGTTTGGACTCCAAACCAAAACCTAGATACNCTCACAGTGCTGAATGTAACAANGAGCAGACAGCTCAACGAAGCCCTGGTACCATCCAGACACACTGGCAAGTTCAGCCATCTAGCCTGTGTTCCAGAATGGCATGGTACACTCAGATGCATCCTACATGACAAATGAGGATAAATGCAAATGAAAGCAGACCTGGATTTTAAATGTGATGTGAAAGAGTTTCACCATAGAAACAATTCAAGGTAGTTAGAAACCAGGCCTGCCCGATTGGATGATTGGACTTACACAACAAAATAATCTCAATAAACNCCAGTGCTGGATGAGGCAACTCTGGTACCAATTGATGTACTAGCTCTTCTACCAAAGAGTCNGGTAGAAGACTCTTCTACCAGAGTCTGGTAGCAAGCTGGGTGTGCTGTCTGACTCCTGATTTAAAACGTAGACATCACTACTTATCTCCCAGACTCATGACTGTTAAAGTATTTATATGAAAATAGAAATATGCTATTATTATACTCAATTTTATATTTATTCACTCTAAAGGAATTGGAAAGNAGCACAGGTAAATATATCTGCTATATCAGTCATCTTGAACAGGNTGCTTCATGATTCATGGTATTACTGATAGTAATAAGACATTTCCTGTACCAAGAACATTAATAACGAGAAGGGATATACCAACTTGGGGTTCCCCACTAAAGTAAAGTGTCACGTGGGAGTTGCTTTTGTGCATGGTAAGGTGAGTCACAACTGTTGGTCTGCTGGAAGTGGGCCTTCCAACCTAAGGAAACAGTTGACTCCAGACATCTTCTCGATCAAGATGATGGGGAGAGCTAATGGGAGGAGGGGAAGGCTTGTGAATGGATTGTATATAGACTAAAAGTAGAAAGGAAGAAGGCTTAAAGGTCCTGAACACTGGCTATTGGTGATCCCAGGACAGGAAACAGGGCAAAAATGACTTGCCACTTGAGTTTGTGATATCCTGTGTCATTTTCTCCAGAGGGTGTGAGCAGTCAAAACCATCACCTATGACTGAGTTAATAGGCTAAGATAAAATTTGATANGGGAATAAAAAGAAATAGGAATTGTTTGGTGTCCTCAAAAACAGCAAAGGAGAGGTGAGCTGAGGGAGGACTGATGACTCTGTTATTATTGGTATTTTACTCNTTTNGGGGACCCTGCCACCCAGTTCCCAATAAAATTCACACNCAGAGGCTTATTATTACTTATGAATGCCCAGCCTTAGCTTGGTTTAGTTTCTAGCCAGCTTTCCTTAACTTATCCTGTCTACCTTGCCTCTCTGGGCTCTTCTCGNTCTCTTACTTCTGTAAATCTTACTCTTACTCTTCGGCTTGCTGTGTAGCTGCGTGGCTGGACCCTGGAGTCCTCCTCCTTCTCTGGATGGTTCTACCACCTGTCGGGCACCAATTGTTGTCCTTTTATTTAATTGTTGCTGCCTTTTAAGCCACAGCTGCCCGAATCAGCAACTGCAACTCCGCTGCTACCAGCAGTGGTTAAGCTGCAAGGGCCATAGCTGGAGGGAATTCTGTTCCCTCAGGCTCCAACTCTTTCAAAGCTATGAAGNGAACTTAACTAAACCTCTCTCCCTCTAAAGAACTCAAGATTCGAAGGTTAAGATGGAATTCTGCTCTTCAGAGGTTGACTAGCAAGTAGCTCACCTCTTCCCCTTGCTCTCATCCTCCGCAAAGCCCTCATGTGGTGTCTCATCCCTCCTTAAAAACCCTTCTCCGCCTGGCTCCTCTCTACCACCTCCTGCCAGCTAATTGCTGACTCAGCCTCCTGACCACAGGTGAATTTTATTTAATCNAACACATCTTTCCATTATTAAACAAATGTTCCAGAACATAAACAAAAGTAACACACCTTAAAATAATATTCTACAACATGACTCTGTCAAGAAGTCAGAGTCAGCTGTCTTAGCTACTTTTCTATTGCTGTGAAGAGACATCATGACCAAGGTAACTTATAAAAGAAAACATTTTATTTGGGACTCGTGGTTTCAGAGGGTGGTAGAGCCTATGATCATCATGGCAAGGAACATGGCAGCAGGCAGGCAGGCATGGTGCTGGAGCAATGGCTAAGANCTTACANCCCAATCTACAAACAANAGACAGGAAGAGCGCTAATTGGGAGTAGCATGGCCTTTTAAAACCTCTAGACCCAACTTTAATGATGCACCTACTCCAAGAAGGCCACACCTCCTAGTCCTTCCCAAACAGTTCTACCAACTGGGGACCAGACATTCAAATATAGGGGTCTATAGGGGCCATTCTCATTCAAACCACCACATAGGGCAAGTGTGTCCTAGCTTGAAGAAAGGGTGACAGGATACTAGCCTGCCATGTGGGCAGGTGACAGGAACAGACCCAAGTCCAGAAGTTGAGAGATTTAGGGGAGTTACTGAAAGACTCCAAATATTGGCTTCATCATGGGCAAAAGATAGATTAAAAATAATAAGGGATAAANTGGGTTTTCTATCCCAAATGCTTGTGTTGAAATCCCCACCCTCAGTACCTCAGAATGTGGCATTTAAGAAGGTAATTAAGATTAGATGAGGTNNTGGTNATAGGGCCCAATCAGAGAGGATGAAGATACAAGGAGAAAGTANCCATTCTAGTGCCAGGAGGAAGGGCAAGTGCTTGATGTCAGACCGCCAGCCTCTAGATCTATGGGGACACACAGTTCTGTTGATTAAACCACTGGCCTTTGCTTAGGGCTGGTAGAAATTAATCTAAGTGTAAATGTTACAGCAGTGTCTATGAGGATTAAATGGGAAAAGATGGGAAACAAGAGAAGGCAGACATTTAATGCCAGTCATTTCTGTCTCCTGGTTAAAATGGTGCTCGGTAAAACAGTGCTCTGTCTGTAGACGGTTACTCAGGTAGATGAAGGTCAAATATATGAGGGATGGTTGTGCAATGGAAGTCTAAACCCAAAGCCTCTGAGCTTTGGAAAACTGTCACAGCTGCAGATTCTGTGTAACCTAAGAAATACAGATGTGTTAGTGTGGAGGTGACGTCACAGAACTATTTTTCCAGTGTTAGAAGTTATAATTAGAATGCTTTGGAATTATTTATTTCTTTATATTTGTGTGCCTGTGTGTACATGTGTCTGTGTGTGTGTGAGAGAGAGAGAGTATATACACACAAGTGGGTACAGGTGCACATGCCTGTGCAAGTGTGAGCACCTATGTAGGTGTGAAGCCGGGAAGAAGTATGTTCCCTTGGAGCTAGAATCACAAGTGTTTGTCACATGGATGCTGAGATAGGAACTCTGTTCCCATTATTGCANAGCAAGTGCTCAACCACTGAGCCATCTCTCCAGCCCCTAAAACTTTTAGAATCCTCTAAATGGTTTATTTGATAAGTTCTTTCAAAAACANCTAATGTGTACTATTTGTTTCTACGGTTGAATAAGTCTTAACTTTTAAATCATACTGAAAGGTATGGTGGAATTAACACTTAGCCAGAACCCATGAACTTNTCAATCTGACCCTTTCTGGAAAAATTCTCTTTTTTATCTAGAAAGTCACTTGCCCTTTAATTGATTAGCACACAGTGAGCGCCGACAATGGTCAGCTCTGACTCTATGGGTGGGATATCAAAAGCTCATTTTCATATTATTCTCTGCCTCTGGTTCTAAAGGCAGAGGAGGTTCAACCATTGCCAAAGGTTTAGCTTTCTAAAGAAACTGAGGTCCAGGTATCTCCCTTTTTAGTCACTCTGAGGGAGGAACCGGAAGTCCTTTCCTAAAGGATGGTCCTCAGTGATGACCCATAGATGGCGCTCTTAGGCTGTAAGAAAACGTTTCTTAAAAAAAAACTAATACAGAAATTTTCAAACANTACAAAACGAAAGAGTATTGTGACAAATTCCCAAGTACCCATCCCTTAGTGACAGTCAGTTATGAACCTTCATAATTTATCCTCACTGCTATCAAACACAACTCTAACAAAGATCAAAGGTGACTGATATGGAAGTCTTTCTGTGCCCATGAACTTGGCAGCCTGGTGGGTGGTTCAAAACGGGAGTCCAAGATCAACCAGATCTGGGTGAGAATCCCTCCACATGTGACCTTCAGCAGGTGACTATCTTTCCTCAGTTTCAATAGCTATAACACACTATAACACAACCATAGAACCTACGGCATNGGGTTGATTTTAGATCAAAAGGTGCAACATGGAAGCGGTTACCAGAGGACACAGTCCATTTGGAGGCTGGAAGAGCTCCAAATCAAGAAGCAGAATGAACTGCAGAGTCCTTTTCCTAGAACTTATCCTCTGTCCTGACATTAAACTCACCCCAGAACTCTCCCCCCATCTCACTGGCCCTATGGCCAGTGTGGTCTTCCCAGGGTCCTTTAAATTGAGCCTCACCAGTTCTGGACTTAAAACAATGGGAAGCTGAACCCTTGACCGAAGGTTGGGGAATTCTGGTCCATTCCTCAGCCTTCTTGTCATCCACTGATGCTTGTAAGCAGCCAACTCAGGTGTTGCTTAAAGGAAACAGCGATTGTCGTTCTGTGGCAGACGGAAATGAACTAAGATGCCGAAGTCTGGTGATTCATGTGCTACTAATAATGTTACTCCATCCAGCCCCAGGAAGCTACAGCTGTCTGTCCAGGGTTTTCCCCAAGCTTCTAGCCTCCTCATTCTCAGGTGGGAGGGACATGGAAGGAGCCGATGCCTTTGAATAAGTCAAGGTATAGTTCTCACAAACTCCTGTGGAGTTAGCCTCAAAAAGAATTAACATCAATCCAATCTATTCTCNCCTCTGTCATTTTTAATCAACCTCTTATAATTGGAATATGAACAAAGAAAAGTTTGTGACACACATATGTGACTGCTACACAAGTCATTGTTGAGGCACGTGGAGACTCAGAAAAGATCCTATGTTCTACTCTAAGTGTTCTAAGAGAGGTAGGATGAAGGAGGAGGGTTTCTCCACAAATTTCCGGTGACTCCCTGCGAACACTCCAGTCAACCCAGCCACCTTTGCCTCTTGCAGGATAGCAGCCATAGTCAGGGCCTTGGCCATTCAGACAAAACCNAGATATGACAGNTCTCAGCACTAAAGAAATGTACAATGAACTAGAAAGAAGATGATAAGAAGACAAGGAAAGAAAGGGAGTCACTGGGGTTGTCACCTCTTTTCCTGTCACAGGAGACACCCAGTATTTCCCAAACACATCTAACCAAACGATATGGTAAGTTAGTAAATTATATAATAGGCAGGAGTGGTGGCACACACCTGAGATCTCAGCACTAGGAATGCAGAGAAATNGCGTGTTGGAGGGCAGCCTGTGCTACACAGCGAGACCTAAATTCTGATTTAAAACTTAAAAAAAAATGATGTGGTATCTCAATAATAATTATTACCCCCAAACAGATGAGACTCTTTGGNTTAAAACACATTCCAGAAGCACTGTGTTTAGATAAAATTAAAGAAGTCATTTATTGCGAGATTTCTTGGTGTTTAATATATCCTTACACCTTAGGACACTGAAAGGATCAGAGAAAGGTCTAAGATGCTTCCCAAATATAATCACAGATTACATAAGAAATGAGGAAATTTTCCTTTGCTTGTTTGTTTTTAGTTTGGGGTGGGTGTTCTGTTTTGTTTGGTCTTGTGTTGTTTTGTTGTGTGGAGCACAGTGTCTCACTCTGTAGCTCAGGCTATGAATCCCATTCAGGCCTAAAACCTGCAGTACCATCATCCTGCCTCTCTGCCTCCCACATGTTGGGATTACAGGAAAGTAATATTCCACAGCATAAACAAATGTAATACATCTTTGCCTAGNTAAAATAATGGTCCACATCTTCCTTTAATGGCAACTGGAGTTCAAGGCTGAGAGGGTAGAAAGTTTTTGGTACCCTGTGTGTTTTAAGGGAACAGGAATAACACCTGACTAGCAAACAGTGGANTCACACAAAAACTCCCTCAAATAGAAGATGGCTGCTTCTCTCTAGATTTGAATGTTACCATTGACCTTTGAGGAATAATGTAACACTTTGAAAAACAGGCTTTAAGATGGGTGGCGGTGGCACATGCCTTAAGAGTTTGAGGCCAGCCTGATCTATAGAGCAAGTTCCAGGACAGCTAAGGCTACACAGAGAAACCCTGTCTTGAAAAATCAACCAACCAACCAACCAACAAAATAAGTAAATAAAAAGACTTAGTTTAAAAAAAAAAAACAGGCTTTAAAAAAACGAAATAACTGGAGTGTTGCCCCGTTCTCTGTGTCATGATTTGGGAGCTGATTGGTGGCCAAAAAAGGAAAGCCTGCTACAGAAAGAGGCTTTAACTACCTGTGAGTTGAATTTTGCACCAACGTACACACAAACCCCATGTGTGTTAACACACTAACATCCAGTACCTCAGAGCAATAATCAAGTAGGACACAGAGTTCTTAAAGATGTCATCCCAGTAAACATGTCATCAGGGTGAGGCCTAACACACATGACCACTGCCTTTACACAAAATAGAAATACAGCTACAGAAACGTGCACAGAGCTGAGACATAGTGAAGAAATGGAGAGAAAACAGCCNTCTAGAAACCAAGAAGAGAGACCAGGAACAGACCCACTTCATGTGGCTTTGGAAGGCCAAATGGACAGTCCTGCTAATACCTTNACTTTGTAGTTACAGCAACTAGAATTGCAAAACAATAAGTCCCTGTGTTTAAGCACCCCAGTGTCCGGCAGGTTGCTGTATTAATTTCCTTTTTCATTGCTTCAATCATTTTCAGAACAAAAACAACTAGAGAAGGACTTGTGTTTGAAGTTTCGTTGAAGTTGTGGGGGCATCCTGACAGGAGCATGAGGCAGCTGGTTACAGCCTGTTCTGTCAGAAAATAGATGAGTGTTAGTGGTCCATTCACTTCCTACTTTGCAGTCCAGGATCCCAACCCATAGGAATGGTGACGCCCATGTTCATGGTGGTTCTTCCATGCTCAGCTAAAACTTCCTGGAAAAAGGAAGACATATGAGTAATTCTAAATCCACTCAAGGATTGACAATGCCATTGGCCATCACAGTTGTTAACAGCGACACCCTCACTGAACTATTGGCTGTCTTTACAATGCAGCTTTCACATTTCCCACTTATTATCGAATTCTTCCTGAGGGCCTCCCTAATTTCCAAGGCTACCCTAGGTACTAAGGACACAACAGTAGGCAACCAAAGGACAACTTCCCTGCCCTTGTGGCTCTCTAGGAAGGGACACAGATGTGAAATCAGTCACTCAGACATGTAAAGTTACAAAAAGAAAGAACAAGAAAATAACTCAGAGAAGACAAGGAAGACCATCCACAGAAGCAGGGGCCTGCCCCATCCTGGGGTGGGGGTGGGGGAGGCTTCTAGCAAGAAGCAGCAAACAAGTTGAGAACTGCAGGATTAGCAGGATGAAGTGAAGTGAGAGTGTAAACGAATCTTAAGTGGTCTCATTAATAAAAACTCAGCCAGCTACTGGGNTAAATTCTGAAAGGTCAGAGAAACAGAACAAGCCACAGCCAACTTCATCTCACCAACTCCTCAGCTGATCTTGTTCCTCAGTCCTCACCCNAATGAATCTCAGCTGAACTGCTGCTAAAANCCCAAAAGTTTAAAAAGCCTCTAGTTCCTGGTCCTCATGCCTTATATACCTTTCTGCTTCCTGCCATCACTTCTGGGATTAAAAGTGTGTACCATCATGCCTGGCTCTGTTTCCAGTGTGGCCTTGAATTCAGAGATCCAGGTGGATCTCTGCCTCTGGAATGCTAGGATTAAAGATGTGTGTGCCACCATTTTCTGGCCTCTATGTCTATCTAGTGGCTGTTCTGTTCTCTGACCCCAGATAAGTTTTATTAGAGTATACAATGTATCAACCACAGGGGAGGAGAGAACTGCAGGACTAGCAAGATGAGGAAGAAAAGGGGAGGGAGGGTGGCAATGCTCCCACCAGAGGGANAGGCATGTTCAAACACCGGAAGCAAGTTCAAGTGGAGGAAAATGTCAAAAGCGCTGACGTGACCAAGATTGGATCAGCTCTCAACTAGATCCTGGAAACAGTCCAAATTTGAGATTTTAGATGTTTATGTTGACAGCATGGGACACTCTCATATGACTTCATACACCCCAGTGAGCAATTCCACTCCCAGGACATACCTAAGAAATCTGAAGAAGGTTGTCCACATGTGCATACACCTGTATTCAAATATTTATAGCAATATTACTTATAGTAACCCAAAAATAGAAAAATCCAATGTTGACCAACTAANTGAATAAACAAAAGTACCATATCTACACACAGTCGGGAAGAACTCAACCAAAAAAGATGCATGCTACACCAGAGGTGAACTATGACTTAGTGCTAAGTGAAAAGCTAGTCATAAATGACCTAATGACATATTCTTCTACTTTATAAAGCATCCAGAAATGGCAAATCTATAGTGTTGGCAGGGGTCAGAGATGGGAGGAATGCAGAGTGACTCCTGAAGGAATACTGTTTCTTTTAGAGATGATGAAAATAGTTTGTGTTTAGATAATGGTGATGATTACACAACCCTATGCATATACTAAAGTCCCCTGGCTCATACCCTTCAAGAGAATGTACTTCCTGGCCTGTTGATTATATTCAATAAAAAATGTATGAAACAAAAATAACAAGATCCACCTCTATGTCTGACAGTAGTTGGACAAAAGACATTACCTAACACTCTCAACTAGTGACATGCTCTGTATTCAAAACATCTTTCAATTACATTGGTAAGCTTGTAAGAAATCAAGGACAAAAAAAAATCTAAAAGAAGTCAACTGACTATTAAAGTTAACTCTTAAACACTTGCCTTAGACACATGATTTTTTGTTTGTTTCCATAGCCTTACAGGNTATGGAGGACAGGTGACAGATTCATGACCTCACCAAGGTAGAACATCTAATAGCAAGCCTCCCTGCCTAGCATTAAGGTTCCCCAAAGAACCTGATTTAAGCAGTGGTACACAATCATGGTAAGGCACAGGAAATTGCTAATATTTGATTACTTTTGACTTACTAAAAATATCCCATGGAGGGCTGGAGAGATGGCTCAGTGGTTAAGAGCACTGGCTGCTCTTGCAGAGGACCTGGGTTCAGCACCTACATGATGGCCCAAAACCATCTGTAACTCTAGTTCCAAGGTATCCAACACCATTTTCTGGCCTCCTCAGGTACCTCCACGTGCCACCCATACACATACAGACCAGAGACGCATAAAATAAATGTCTAAACTTTAAAAATAATTAAAATATCGCATATAGTTTAATCTACAAAAACCAAGCTTCAGTGATACCTCTATCCAACCTCTTAGATATTGTTAGGAGAATCACACTATCCATCTTGGTAATGAAAGAGGGGGAAACAATGCCTTCAAAGCATGAGTGTTCACCTAGAATTACATTCGGGGAGAAAAATGGTTTTTGAAGCTCAAGAATAAATGACATTTTCCAACATCTAACAGATGTGCTGACAGATTGTTTAGTGCAGAAAATGTTTGGCGGTGTTCATCTTTCAGAAGGAAACCAATGACTAAGGTCACCGAGACGGTTCAGCTGGTAAGTCATCAGCCACCGAGGCTGATGAGCTGTATTCCATCCCCAGGACACACAAGGTGGAAGGAAGAAACTGACACCCCTAAAGTTGTCCTCCGACCTGCAACACTGACAAGACATCAGAGGGTGGGCAGAGTGACAGGTTTACATTCTCCACCCCCTGCATTTGTCATAGGCTTTGGGAAGGCATTAGCTTCTCTAGAACAGCTCCTTCCAAGGTGACAGCTCTTACAGGAGTCTGGAGCAATTCCATTTCCCCTTCACAACGTAGGCACATCAGTATCTTTTATTGTTGCCACATCTGTGTTATTTATTTCTTCTGGGCATCGTTAGCCCTGGAATACCTATGTAAATACTCTCTGTTAAACTTTCATAGCCCTGTCTTTGAATATGTCATCTCCTTCCTGCCAGGACCATAGCCACCACAGCTGCCACTGAAGAAGTTAAGAAAAGACTAACAGTGTAAATCCAGAGAAAATAATTAGATGGAAAAATAAAGATGAGTTGGCATTAATATAATATAAAATACACCAGGTATATACAAATATATATAACACAGGTAGATGAGGGGGTAGACAAGAGCTGGCAAACTATATTTTTTTATAATTTAATTTTTTTATTAAAACATTTGATGTACAACTGCAGGAGAGATAATATACAGATAGTTTGAACATAAATAGAGGTACAAATTTTTATCTTAATAGTGAAATGTTTCACTAAAACTTACCCAGTGACTGGGCAAAACCCAAACTTGTTTTATGCTACAGTCATCCTAGGGTCCTTCCTGCTAGGTAGCCTCCCTGGATCTGTGGGTTGCAGACTGATTGTCCTTTGGTTTATATCTAGTATCCACCTATTAGTGAGTACATACCATATTTGTCCTTCTGAGTCTGGGTTACCTCACTCAGGATGATATTTTCTAGTTCCATCCATTTGCCTGCAAATATCATATGGTCATTGTTTTTCTCTGTTGAGTAGTACTCCATTGTGTATATGTACCACATTTTCTTAATCCATTCTTCAGTTGATGGGCATCTAGGTTGTTTCCAGGTTCTGGCTATTACAAATAATGCTGCTATGAACATAGTTGAGCATGTATCTTTGAGGTATGAATGAGCATTCCTTGGGTATATACCCAAGAGTGGTATCACTGGGTCCTGAGGAAGATTCATTCCCAATTTTCTGAGAAACCGCCATACTGATTTCCACAGTGGTTGTACAAGTTTGCACTCCCACCAACAGTGGAGGAGTATTCCTCTTACTCCACATCCTCTCCAGCATAGACTGTCATCAGTGTTTTTAATCATAGCCATTCTGACAGGTGTAAGATGGTATCTCAGAGTCGTTTTGATTTGCATTTCCCTGATGACTAAGGATGTTGAGCATAATTTAAGGAATTAAATGTCTTTCAGCCATTTGAGATTCTTTTTTTGAGAATTTTGTTTAGCTCTGTAGCCCATTTTTTAATTGGATTGTTCAATATTTTGATGTCTAGTTTCTTGAGTTCTTTATATATTTTGGAGATCAGCCCTTTGTCAGATGTGGGGTTGGTGAAGATCTTTTCCCATTCTGTAGGCTGTCGTTTTGTCTTATTGACTGTGTCCTTTGCCATACAAAAGCTTTTCGGTTTCAGGAGGTCCCATTTATTAATTGTTGTTCTCAGTGTCTGTGCTACTGGTGTTATATTTAGGAAGCTCCTGTGAGCTGGCAAACTATTAACATCAAGAAAAAGCAAAACAAACAAACAAGTCCTTCCGATGACAGTGAGACTGCAAAGCACTCTGGAATTTGGTGTCCAGCTTGAAAGGACACTAAGTCGACAGGATGAGCAATTTTATGGCAATAAATTTGAAAGCAGATGAAGTAAAGAAACTTCTAGAAAAAATAATGAAATTCCAATAAAAATAACAGAAGCTATGGTTTTCCAAGCTAGGCCCTGGAGCCATCTCAGACTTAGTATCAACCATTAACAGTAAGAAATTTAGACACTAGAGAGAATGCTCAGTGCTAAGAACTCTTCTCTTGCAAAGGACCTGGGTTCAGTTCCCAGCTCCGGCCTGGTGGCTCACACCCACTTGTCATTCAGTTGTGGGGGAATTGCCACCTCTTCTGATCCCTATGGGCTCCTGCATGCACATGGCATACAAACACACACTCAGGCACATACATATGCACATAAAATAAAATGAATATCTTTNAAAAGAAATGCATAAAGTTGTTTGTTGAGAATGTTAGTATATTGGCACTGACTACAGTAAGAACACTTACCATGCAGCAGTCAGTAAACACCACAGTTATTTAGGAACTTGAGTCATTAGTTAAAAATCTATAGATGGGCTGAGAGATAGCTCAGAGGTTAACAGCACTGGTTGCTCTTGCAGAGGACCCAAGTTCAGCTCTCAGCACTCACATGATGCTTTGTTCCAGGAGATGCAATCATCTCTTCTGGCCTGGGCACTAGACATACACGTGGTGCACAGACATACATCCTACAGGCCAAACACTCATATACATAAAATATATAATAAATCTTTAAAAATCGTATTTAATCTAAAGACAAGGAAAACACCAGGGGCTGAACTAAATAGCAAGCTGTGCTAAGCAGTCATGAGCCAGACAGTTCTAGCCTCACTCAAACTCAGGTAAACAGGCACTCACAAGTCCAGTGTCCAATCTGATAAAGGATGAGTAAGAAAAATCACAGGACACTCTCACCTATTACCATAGAAGCGAAACACTAAGCCAAACATTAGCAAAGCCAATCTAGTAATGAGCACAAAATATTACAGGATCAACAGATTTTCCCAAGAAATGTGAGGATAATGTAACCTTAGAAATTTGTTAGTGTAGACGTAGGAATTTGNTAGTGTATTTCCTGGCTTTAATCTACCCATGTTTCATCTCAATAAATTAAAAGGGAATTTGGGTGAACTTTTGTAATATGCATAATTTTAAAAAAAGAAGAAAAGGCTGGAGAGGTGGTTCAGTGGGTAAAGTGCTTGTCTCACAAGCATGAGGACCCGAGTTCAAATTCCCAGAACCCATGTGAAGCCACATGTCTGTAATCTCAATGTTCCTCTGGTGAGACAGGAAGTGAAGACAACAGGGTCTTCAGAAGTTCAAGTCCAGCTAGCCTTGAACACACATCCCTGTGTTCATAGAAAGCCCCTGCCCTACACAAGATGGAAGGTGGGGACCAATACAATGGTGGTTCTCTGGCCTACCCACATGCACTGTGGTACACGAGAGCATGCCTGCACTCACATCACACATATACAACACACAGAGAGAGAGACAGAGAGAGACAGAAAGAGGGATTTTTTTTTTAAAGAAAAACCAGCAGAAGACTAGAAGAAAACTTCTCGAACGTGATAAGAATTCTCCAACCTTTTACTCTGATATTTTTGGTTGTGAGCCTTTCGGAGCAGAGCCAGCTCCCTGGCCCACTCACCCTTTACTCTTACAGAGTAAAAAAAGAGCCAGTGTGATGACCCATTGAAGACATTTCTTATACAGTTACAGACAACTCAAGGGCACTGCCTCCCTCTCACTACCTCTGCACAGCCTCGCACTGGTTGCTAGCTAGCATTTTAAGGCACGGAGAAGAAAATAACGTGTATGAAATAACAAGGCTCATTGCAAAATATAGCGTGGGAGAAGGTAGCTGGCGCCGTTCCCAAGGGGGTAATTTAAGGCCAGTATCTATGCTACAATAAGCCTTAAAGGCAAGGAGAGAAGGTTTACTGGGGAGGGCCAAGAACCTAGGCAAACAGTTTTGTTCCTGCCTCTTCCAAAATTAGGCAGTCAGGGGGCTCTGGGCTCGCAGGTCTTGGAGGCAAGGTGGACAGGAGTTTCATGTTATCAGTCCCACTCTGACCTCCAGGAGCCATCCCAGAGCAAAGCAATTGCTTCTTTCTTTCCTCCCTCAACCCTGGAGCCCCCATCCTCTGTCCACTTTGCATGACAGACAGACAGCTCTGCATGCCTTCTAGATCTACACTGAACTGCGGTCCACCCATTGCTGCAGATAGACTATCTGCTATGGGGGGGCCATCCCCCACCCCTACATTTCCNCAGAGTACTCTTGAGTAGGAGCAGCAGGAAATATTAGGATAGAGGGGAGAGAAAAAGATAGAAGGTACAGGATAGCCTCGAGAGGGCCTGGATCC